>CAJQZJ010004767.1:3747618-3775577 GCA_907164525.1 Lophiomys imhausi
CTTGCAGGGACCGGGCTGCAGGTCGGCAGTGAGCACTTGCAGGGATCAGGCTGCAGGTCGGCAGTGAGCACTTGCCCCACATGCAAAGCAGCGATCCTTGATCCCCAACATCACATCGCCACATAAAAATCTTCCTACAAGGCTCCTTTGACTTTGTCACTTTACAGCTCAAAATCTCTGACAGATAAGAAAATTCCAAATCTCATACTATAAGCACCTGGCTCCATATACCAATACGGGGCACTGTAATTTCTAGCCTTGGTCTTTTTACTCCAAAACTACTAAACATTCTCATATTCCACATCTCTTTGCTTTACATCTATGTCCCTGCTCTATGTCTCCCAAGTATTGGGACCCACATCAAATAACCTCCCCCACAGGAGAGCCCTTGGTGTCCCCATCCTCCAGTCCCTTCTCTGCCTTTGGCACTCTCAAAGCAGTTGTGTCCACATTTTACCTGAAGCACTGCACTCAGTCCAAATCCAGTTCAAACTGTGCCTTTTAAATCATTTCCATTTGAAAGGCTGGTTTTATTTTTTCCAGTCCTGGGAAACTTTCACAGCATCCATATCTCTTATTTATTCTAAGGGCATACCTCGAACAAAAAAATCTTTTCACGGGCTTCACATGGAAACGACCAGACTTCCCTCTGGGCGTATGACCTGTACTGCATTGGTACCACCCCAACCTAATCACCACCAAATCGTCGTCTGCATGAACAACCTGATTGATTAAAGTATGGGTCATGTCACTACATACTAGGCTGAAGCCCCCAGAGATAGTCCAGAGAGACACTGTGCCTTCCCTGTGTTTTCAGTTTTGTTTATTTGAATGGACTGGCATCAAAGTAACGGATATAGAAGATCAGCCGGGCCAGCCATGGGCGGGATCACATGCAGATCATAAAAAACACAAGACTTTTCTTTCTCTTTCAAAAATGGGTGAATCGTCTCTACAGTTTAGAAGTCAGTCTCATCTACTGAACAAGTTCTAGGCCAACAAGACCTCCATAGGAAGACTCATCTCAAGAATAAAAGAGAGTGACCTTTAATTTCCATTTTTCTTGACTCCAATTTGAACAACAAGAAGAAAAAAAAATGTCTTGTAACAACAACAACAACAAAAAAAATCGAAACAACCAGGTTCCCTGCTCCCCAGGAAGAAACCAATTGGTCTGTCTCACAGTTAAATTTACACACGTTCTAGCCTTTGGCTCATGTCTCTGTCTAAGTTACAGGATGGTCATAGGCACAGGGGGACAGAAATTAGGTACCTCCCCCCTCCCCCAGGATCTGGGATCTGGACAAAATATAATAAATCCATTTCCTTTCTACAATTTCTCTTCCCTAATTCCTTTTTAAAGTACAGAGAAAATAGGACTAGTTACAGGCCCAAGTGCCTGCTAGCAGCTTCCCACAGCTGTAGCACATTATCAAGGTTCTGAGACCCCCAACCTTGGGGTGTAGACTACTCAGTTTATTCTGGTGAAAGGCACTCTGGACATTGCTGAAACTGTTGATAAAATAAAATGGATGTTTTGTGTGAAGAATGAAAGGTTCAAACTATGTTTAAGAAGTAAACAATGTTTAGCATAAATAGGCTCGTGCTACATTGAGACTGGGTCTCCTAGAGCCTGCCATCCTGCTCTGTTTAGGATGTGCTGGGGACTGAACTCAGGGTTTTGTGCAAGCTAGGTAAGCACGCCACCAACTGAGCTATATCCTCAGTACTTTGGTAAGATTTATAGAGATCATTTCTGTTATTGACACTTCTGGCATCTTTCGTCTGTATGACTCTTTAGGGAAGAGCACCTTCACTTGAGTTCCAAGACTTAAACATGTCCTCAAAGCTCTTCTCCACAGCCCTGGCAAAACTACCCTGAACTGTATCCTTGATGGAAAAACTGCTCCAAACCACTCCTTTTATTTATTGGTCACATGGCCTAGACAGGTATCCAGGTCTGACGTTTTTTAGGTCTGTTAGTCAACTCTATCCTCCTTTCCAAGCTTCTCCCTCTTGCATTGCTTCCTTTCCCTAGTCATTTTCTCCTTTGTGGCTTGCAGGTTTATGCACACCTTTGCCAAAAACTCCCATGAATTTATTTTGAATCTGTTTTACATACTGATGTTTCTTCAGTTTCCAAATCAGACCTGCAAACTCCTAAGTGCTCCACAAGAATCTATTGCATGCCTAGCAAGTGAACTTACAGTCTGGGCTCATAATCTAGGAGCCTAATGCTGTAAGTTCAGGAGAACATTGTGCTTCAAAATCCAAAGGGAAAGGATAGTGAGCTGCTGCTGGGCTCACCAGGTGCTATTGCTTCTTTAATAACCTACCATTGGGATTCTATGAAACCACAGCAACACTCCTGTGAGAAATACTTCCTGCTCATACACAAAGTCAGTATGCTCACACAAAGTCCCTTCTTTCTATCCCCACAACCATAAAGAAATAAAGACCCAAAATCTAGAAAGTGAGACTAGAAAACTTTAAAAACATGTAACTTCTAGACAGAAATGCATAAACCATTCCACAAGAAAGCAACTGTCGTGTAACCCTGCCATGGACAGTTGCATTAAAAGTTGATGCAGAGCTTATTTTATAGTCCGCAGCAATGAAGTGGACAACGAAGACACCAATAAAACAGGTCTCTTGGCGAATCTTTGAGAAACTCTCATAACAAAAGTGCAGACTGCACCTGTCTCTTATACTGCCCTCCACTTGCTGAAAAGTGCTTGTCTTGGGAGCTGGAGGCACAGCTCAGAGGGTTAAGGGTGTTGGCTGGTCTTAGAGGATTAGATTTTGGATCCCAGCCCCGAGTCAGATGGTTCACACTCCCTCTATTTCCAGCTCTGAGAAATTCAACATCCTCTTCTGGTCTCAGAGAGCACTAGCATGCATGGGTCTAGTCATACACACAAGCCAAGAGGTTCTCGAGGTGGCTCTTCACGGTAAAGTGAGTATATACAGGCAGGAATTGACAGTTTGAATTCTGAGTCAGGCTCTTACAGCCAATTGTCTTCTGCACCTCCCCCAGAAAACGGAAAAGTAAAACACTGAGAAAATCTCATCTACAGCAGCCTTCTTACATGTTCCCTCAGAAAACACAAACACAATCATGTGACCCCTCTGATTAGTGTTTTACAGTGACTTTGTTGTTTGTCCCTAGGTTAAAATTCCCCAGATCTTCCTGCCAGACCCTGCACACACCATTTTCTTTTGCCCTCCTCAGGGTCCCCGCTACAGTTTGACTCTGAAAATTCTCCTACGAGCTCTCTGAATGTTTGTTCCTCAGCTGCTGGCACAACTTGGGGAGTCCATGGGTCCTTCAGGAGGTGGTGGCAGCCTATAGGAGTAGTTCACTAGAGGAGGGTCTTTAAGGGTTATAGCCCAGCCCTTGGTTCCCGCCCTCTCTGCTTCACGGCCCACCGCGATGTGAGGAGCCTGTGCCAGACTCCCACTGCCATGAACTCCATCCACGATGCCTTCCCTTGCAGTCAGACTTAAACCCACTCAAACTGTGAGCCACAGTAGATCCTGCTTTCCATAAGCTGTTTTTGTCAGGTATTTTAGTCATCGATACGTAAAAGCAATTACTATAGCAAGCAAGCACTTCTTCCCTTCCGGAGATCACAGGTGTGTTCCCTCTTCGCCTAATGCTGCTTCACACCTGCTTTAAACAGTGCTGACTCAGACATGGCTTCCTTTGGGTTCCCTCCCGTCCAGGATATGGTCTCAGCACAACAGAAGTTACTCCTGTAGCATTTGACACACTCAACACAACTCTGATTTCATGGCAAGTTGTACTGTTGTTTTCCCCAATGTCAAGATAACCGTAAGTGGCCCACACCACTGAGGGAGCTTCAGTCCTGGCTGCCTTTTAAGTTCTTCTGAATGATGAATTTTACAGACAGGAAATGCCAGCACAGGCAAGTTTTAGAGCGGAGAGAGAGAGCTACAAAGCAGGTTTCTGACTCTAATTGTCCCATTTTGGCATCTTGCTCTGAGAGAAGTCAGGGAAACCTCTTATTGTCCTCAAGGAGTCATACCTGCAACAGTGCCCATGCTTCAAGCAGTAAGTTTGGGCGGGTCAGGCCACCAACTTTTTGACTCGTCTGATCACGGCCAAGAAAGCATCAGGAATACCGTTTTAGGGTAAACAGTGTACCTTTGAGGGGATGAGTTTGTATTCACCATAGTTTGCACACTCTGTATACATTGTACTCTACATTTTAGGTGATCACTGCATGCATCTTGTGGTCTATTTTTTGTTTTTTGGGCTGAGATTATTTTTGAGATATTAATGTTACTAACCATGGATGACAGTCCTTTTGATCCTCAGCTACCCATCTAAAACAGGCGTTCTTAAAGTCATGTGCTCTCAGGGAAGGGGTATTGTAACCATCTCATCTTTGAGCCAGTGCACTACCTGAGGGCAAACATTTGAATTACCCTCCATGGCCTTGTCCCCAAGGGGATGCACAAAGGTTAAAATAGAACAGGTGGTCCATGACAAAAGAACAGAAAACCAACTTAAATTCTACTTTGAAATTTGTTTTCATTTTTACAAACTCTAGAAAATGCACGTCCTAACACATGCAGGTACCTGTGTATGTGTGAGCTACTTCCTTAAATTTAGAACACCATATCCAAAAAATCATGTTAGATGTATCTGAGAAAGGGTCCCACTGGGTATCCCAAACTCCTCTTGAACTCAGAATCCTCCTGTCTCAGATGCCAACAACTACATTGGATTACTGAGTGTGCCACCACCCCCAATTAGTTTGGCCTTGAGTGTGACTCCAAAATTCTGTTTACTTATCTTTAACTGGCTTATTTCTCTGAAGGTTTTGGAGGCATTGCGGGGAGACCAGTCACTCAACAAATATTAAGTATCGGCTACAAACAGCACTCCAGAGCTCTGACAAGGCCCAGAAACTAGGGTCAAACTTATCTTCTTGTAACAGCTAGAAGATAGTTGGAGCCCTCTGTAGAAAAAAAATGACACTACTTTCAGTAGAATAAGACCACAAAAGAAATATGGCCCTAGGGATTCAGGCCCATCAATAAGATCAAAAAAAAAAAACCACCATTTATTCAGGTTTGTGACATTGTAAGTTTTTCCAGTATTTATTGTTCTTTCTTTCATTCAACCCTGAAGTTAAAAAACAAACAAACAATAATTTTAAAATTTCAAATAAATTCCAGTTTAAAAATACAGATGAACCAACCATGGTGGGCCACACCTGTTGGCCAAGTCCTTGAGAGGATTGGAATGTCAAGGCCATACTTGGCTACATAGTGAACTGCAGGCTAGTATGTGCTACATGAGAACCTGCCTGAAAAGATAAACCAAGTAAGGTAAGACAAAATAGAGTAAAAATCTTACAATATGACTTTCTCAAGTAGCATGCTCTCACTAACTTAGAATCCGGTCGACTGTTTCCAGCCTTACTTGTGGGTGGTTTTGTGAGGGTACAAAAATAAGGATAATTTTTAAAAAAAGGAGAAATAGAAAACAATAATTCAATTGTCCAACTGAGAGCTATTAAGGAGTAAAATATGCTTCCTCCACAGAGTTCAAAAGAAAATGTTATTTGTGTAAACAATCCATGCCTTTGGAACTGTTCCACTTTCAGGGAGGCTTCCTGATTCACATAACCACACTTAAGTGAGCTCTAATGATGGTCTGTAAAACCTGACAGATTGTCTTTTGAATCAGCAAATGAGTAGGGGATTTTTTTTTCCTTGAATTTAATAAAATATCAGAGGTTTCTTTTTAGAAAACTTCTGGTTGATAACAGTGTTGTCTTTGGTTTATGACATTTTTTTTTAAGAGATTCCAAATCAACACTTAGCAGGCAGAGGCCTAAGGGTCAAAAGGTGCCCAAGAAAAGTTTCATGGCTACAAACAGCTCCACTAGACGAACCTTGATATTATTTAACAATCCCAAGAGCAATTGTATGGGTGAGTGCCAATGTATGGGTGAGTATTTGTGGTAACCAAACTCTGAAATGTTTTCAATAATTTAATCACTATTTTGAAGAAAAAGTGGGCTCCTAAGTAGAAGAGATTCTGTATTTATAATAGATCAGTTATTATTCTTTTTCTTCATGTGTATGTGTACATGCTCATGCACATGTGTATATTCCTGCATGTGCAAGCCCAGAGGCTAACATTAGGAATGTTCCTACAACACTCTTCCACTTTATTCTTTGAGGCAGGGCTTCTCAGTTGACCCCAGGACTTGATGATATGGCGAGTCTCCCTAGCTGCCTTCCTCTGGGGATCGCCTGTCTGCACCTTTAGAGGCCAGAATTTCTGGCAGCCACCACGTCCACCTGGTATTTCTGTGGATTCTGGGCATTGGAACTCTGGTCTTCTTGTTTGTGTAGCAAGCATTTTGGCTTCTGAGCCATCTCCCCAACACACACCTAATAGTTTTTGTCAAAATGCAGCTTTCTTTCTCAAAGTGTTTCCACCCTACATAAATATTCCCTCATAATACAGAACAAACTGCTGCTCAAACCTCCTATCCTGTTATTCGGAAAGCACAAGGAAACTGAAGCTTTTCCAACTGCCTCCCTGAGAAATGTCTTCACTTGACACCCTCGGACCAGTCTTCAGTGATCCCTCGGGCTCCTGAGTGTGTAGCAGCCAGACCACAACTCATACTAGAATTATTCCGCTGCTGTACCACACAGGCCTTTGGCTTCAAAGACATATCAAACAACACAGATTTACACTTGGACAAATCAAGGATGACTCGAACACACCCACTAACCTGGGTATGGTGGTACACACCTATAATCTCAACACTTGGGAGGTGCAGGCAGGCCGATGCAGACTTCAAGGTCATTCTCAGCCAACATCCAGCAAGTTCAAGACTAGCACTCACTACATGAGACCCTGTCTCAAGCAAAAGCAGGGTTAAGGAAATGACTGAGGAGGTGAAACTGTGAGGAAATGGCCCAGCAGGTAAAGCGCTTTGTCTGACAAGCCTTAAGATACAAGTTCAACTCCTGGGACCCAAGAAAAGGTTTAATAAGAGGACCAACTCCATAATGTTGTAGTCTGATAGCAATGAAGCTGCTTGTTTGAAATTTAACACCTGCAGTCTCATTTTTCAATGAGACTTTTTCATAGTCTCCTGAGGACAAAACAGAAAGAACCAAAACTCTAGGACCAGCCCAGACAATGCCAGGTTTAACAAAAACTTGGCTCAGGTTCAAATTAACTCCTCCCTTATGTATACACACAGTGTGTACTTGTATTACCAGGAGTAAGTAACTTGTTTTTAAAGGCAGCAAGCTCTTCATTCTAGATAACTAGGAGACAATAATGGCCCTCATCCCCATGAGTACACATCTGCATTCTAAACAGAGTTAAACATAGGATCAGGAACACACTAATCAGATCAGAAAAAGGTACATGTACAAAAATACACTCGTCTCTAAATAACCCAACTGGCTGGCTGCTCTCTCCACTGAGGGTTTGGCCCTCTCAACCTTAGTTGGCAGGTGCTGTGTGTTACCTATCTCCAACTCACGAATGTTCTGTTTAGGTGTGTCTAAGTGGACGAAGTCTTCACCGAAAATGTTTACCAGCAAACTGACTCTCCTTCTTGGTAAATGTTTAATTCTGGAATACAAATCTCATGTCTTCCCAGACTTTCCTGAGAATCTCCAAGAGTCCTCCAAAGGATGCTGCACCCTTACCCAAGCTGTTTAAGCACAACTCCACAAGCACTGGGAGGTGGTCCAGGACTGCTCAGAGCAAATAGACTTCACCTCATGTTAAGGCCTAATACTGTACTAGTACTAGCTCAGCTTGGCTAAAAATATCTGAATTTCAGCATAGATAGACAGATAGATAGACAGACAGACAGACAGATAGATAGGGAGACAGGCTTAGGAGATGCTCACCAGCTGTTGAAATGGTTAAAGCACTTGCCACTCGAGCGTGTGGATCTGCGATTCAATGAGCCGAGCCCACGCTAAAGCTCAGCCTGGTAATGCACGCTTACAATCCAAGAACTCAGCAGTCAGATTAGAGGCAGAGAGGGGAGAATCTTCAGAAGCTACAGGCCAGCTAGCCTGCGATATTCAGCTGCAAACAATGAAGAATAGTCATCTCAAACAAGCTGAAGGCTAGGACCAAGACTGAGGTTGCCTTTTGATCCCCACATACACATGATGCACACCTACACACACACACACACACAGCTGCACTCAAACATAAGAACACATACATATATCACATACACAAAGATATTAAAATTTATTTCAAATTATTAGAACAAGTCAGAGTAACTTGTATGCTCCACCTTTAGTATGAAAGGACTAAATTCTAAAGAAAAAATAAATATGAAGATGCACAGCCTTCGTTATCCTATGCTCTCAAGTGCTTAGTTAACCTTGGAAACTACCTGTCTTTCAGGTAGGCTCACAGTAATACCTTTAAACTTTCAAATATTTAAACTGAATCACTGTAAACAGAGTTTTCAATAGAATAAGAATGTTTTCTGTAAACAAACCCTTTTCTTCCCACTAGTCTTAAAGATGTATATATAACTCCTGTTGAAACATGTTCAAACCAGCATGTGCAGGCAGCAAGATAGCAGTGCAAAGGGTACTGTGTTTCTGCATTGGAAAATATTAGTGCATAGTAATAGATCATAGCAAAAAGAATTGTGCACTTCTTTTCTAATCTACCCTATAAATATATCACTTGAGAGAAATGCTGACACTTCCACCATCACCAATTGCTAGCCTCCAGATTCCTAACTCAGCTTCTTATTTCAAAACTCCTAAGGGGCTCACAAAGCAAGCAATAGGTCCAAAGTGCATGGGTGTAGGCAGAGGACAGCTGAAGAGCAGGGATGGTTTGCGGACTGAGCACTGGCATCCTCACTGAGCAGACTCCCCAGTGTAGCTTTCACAGATTACACCACTAGACTGCTCTGTGAAGCCACCTCCCTCTCCTTAATCAAGGTCTGAGCCTTCCTCCTTCCACCACAGGCATGTCACAGTCACGCCTCTTCCCTGTCATCCTGTGTCCTGTTCCGTCTTTACCTACAGAAAAAGCCGCCGCTGACATGACTTCACAATCACCTTGCACTTGAACTGCTTACTTATGAGAGATCTTTCCTCTTGTTGTGGTGGTTGATTCATCAGATTTTACAATTATGTCATGGGTAAGTCTCAGGACTACTTTGGATGAAGCTGTCTTGGCCATTAGTCAATGCTTGGATTAATCATAGCTCGCTCAACCGCTCCTCTCTCCTTTTTTTTTTTTTCCACTTCTTTTTGTTGTTTTATTTTGAGACAGGACCTGCCCTAGAACTCACTGTGTGGACCAAACTGACTTCAAATTCATAGCGATTCACCAGCCTCTGCCTCGCTTCTGAGTGCTGGGATTAAAGGCATGCACCACCACACACAGCTCTATCTCTATTTTATTTCTTCTCAATGAATTGGAGAAACAAAGAAGAAACTTGAACTGGAGCTTCAGTGAGTTAGGGTAGAACATGAAGTGTTAGACCTTCCCTGACAGAATTGAAGCTGTTGAGGGTATGCAAGGGCATCCTATTGTCCACCCCAGCAGCTCAGACTTCAGCCCAGGGTATGCATTTCTCTCAGTTCCCTGTCCATGGAAACACATTAGGATACTCTCTTAATTTTCATGTTAGCAGAGATTAGTCAAAATCTTCTATTAACCACAGAATTTATTTCAAAGTCCTTACACTGCATTTGGAGGCTGGGTTATAGGACATAGATGTTGGGTGATTAACATAAATGAATTTACTATGTTTTTACATTAGGGGTTATTTGTGGGTATAGAGAATTTCTGCTTATAAGAAACCATTTGATTCAGGACTTGGAAGACAGCTCATTGGTAGAACTCAGTGAAAAGTCCTTGGGTTGGTTCCATACCAAGTAGCACAAACATACCAAGGTGAATAACATAGTTGTACATAGTCCTTAAGTCTGCTGACGTAAAATTAGTAAGGAGCATTTACACCTTCATGGCTGTCACCTCATCTCTAATCTATTGTCTTGGCCCACAAAGCCCTTAAACATTAGAATGTAGTTAAGTATTGGAAACTTACAGTAAGCCTTCACCTACTGGGCAATGCACACCTTCCAAGACTAATCTTCAAGCAAGCAGAACACAACAATGTTCATTTAGTCATACTGGAAAGAGTCAAACAGATGAGCAATCAAGTTCACCACTACCCTGGGAAATTACCTAATGCCTGCTTGGAAGACTGCAGAGCATATGACTGAAACCCTGCCTCTGCAGCTCCTGCATTCTTCACGTATGACTGCAAGAGAAACTTTACATCAAAAGCTTATTGGAAAGTTAAAGGCTATACTGATAGCTGTTGCCTGCATCCTTAGCAGTCAGGGGCAGGAGGTCAATCTGGAGCAACTTGGATGTACTCCAGACATTGCTTTATGAATTTACATAAATTCATGTGTATGAACCTGTTGGAATAAAATCACCAAATCATTAGAAATGATGCCTGTACAAACTCAGAAATATTTACATAATCCTTTACAGGGGAAAAATTACTAATTACATACTTCCTTCTATTAGAAACACATAGAAAAATGAAATCTTCTTAAATCATATCTCTGTCAGACTGTCTCTCATGAGGCGAGCCTAAGTCAGATGCCAAGACTTATGTAAAGGGGCTTAGCTTTTGCCTTCACAGAAGTAAGAAAAAAATAATACAATTACTTGAGCTTGAGTATTGTTTTCTAAATAATGATGTTGGCATACTATTATCTTAGTAATATAATCTAGGTTTATCTGACTGTGTTGGAGGCCATATATATTTACAACACAAATCTCAAGAAGTGACAAGCAAGTGGAGCAGCAGATGCTAAGCATATGGGAGACCTGGGGTTTGATCTCCAGTGCCAAACAGTGTAAATGACACTTCAGTTCCAGATGATGATGGTACCTGACCATTCATGCTGATCTTTCCCACTCATCCTGAGGATGAAAGAGGAAGGGAGCGTGCTGTCTGATGTTCATGTAGCAAGCAGCTCTCTCCTCACCTACAGAGTCCCTGAACAGCCATAAGTGAGTCACTTTCTAACCTAGATCGAAGCAAGAAGAGCCATCCACAGACCCAGGTACCAGCCATACCCATGTCCCCCTCACACTCCTAAACACATAACTAAATAAGTAAGCAGTGACTTGCCTAACAGACATAAAGCCCTGGGTTTCATCCAATACCTTATAAACCAGGAGTTGAAAGTCACCTTGCCAACCTAGGAAGTTGAAAGAAACCTAGAACACATGACACCTGGTCTCAAAAATTTTCCAAAAAAGAACTATACTTTCTGCCGGAGAATTATTGAACCATGATCTATTAGAACACTAGATCAAAACATCATGACTAAACGTGGTTTATTTTCTAAACAAATGCTAGTATTAGCAAGAAACTTAATATTAACTTAAGAAAAAAGAAAGATAGCTCTTAAATCTTATACAAGATATATCGAGGACATGTCCAATCTGTGTTTGAAGGCAGAGACAAACACTGTTATCTGTATTTTCTCAAAGAGCTGACCTAACTTGGAATGATTAAGTAATTTCCCTATTGAAAAAAAAAAAACACCAACCACAGTTAATTTAGAAACAATTTGTAACAAATTTTCACAGAAACTCAAGATCACACCTTCAGTTTTACTAAAGTCAGAGGCATTTCTAAATGTTTATTACTTGGGTGCCTGTGGTATCAGTGGGGTTTCAATGAGATGACAGCACCTGCACTACAGTACTCACCAATGCTGATTTCATCATCAGTTTCTGCATCCCCAATGCATTCAAACTGGAAATCTTGCAGAGACTGGGAGAACTTCTGTACAGCCATGGATAGATCTGCAGTAAAAAAGAGAACCATCATGAGACCAGGTGCCACAGAAAATCAAAGGAAAGACACAGTCACAAAACACGAGTTTGGCAAATTAAAGCAAAATGTAATGTGATTGAGTCTGGAACTGCCCTGCTTACATAGGCTTCGATCCTTCAAGTAAAGAGTGCAGCCAGCAGACTATCTGGAAGTCTTTTTCAAGGAATGGACAGTCACACATCATAACTGGGATGCTTATCTGAAGACGGATGGAACTTGTGAGAGTGGTAACTAGCAGAAGCTGGACGAAGCTGAATGGTGGACAGGAAGAGCTCCATGAACACTGTGGGAAAGGTGGGAGTGTGCTTAGATGCCGAAGGTTAAAGATAACTTCAGAGGCTGTTTACAAATAACTTTGAGATTTATTGGAGACCCGTGCAAATGTACTCCCATACAGGCTTCAATCCAAGCAAGGAGCAGAGTCTAAAGTCAGATAAGGAATTCTTTTTTATTTCGGAGGTGAATAATAAATTACCTTCTATGCACCCAGACCCAAAACAGTAAATCCTTGGGAAGCAGCAACCTTGGATGCTGCCCAACAGATGATTAAGCATTTTTAGTGCTGAGGTGGGCTGCCTGGATTGAAAGCCAAGCCCCCTCCACTTGCTTGCTACGTAACCTTGGGCTACTTGCTGAACTGCTCTGGGCCTTAGTTTCCTGCTATCATATGCAAAAAATAAATAATAAAACAATGACTCATTCTGAGAATTAAATAAATTAATATCTCCAAAAGGATTTATAACAGTAGCAACAGGTCCTTAAATACCACTCAAATGTGGTAAAAATAAACTTCACAGAACAGCATCAGGGAAACTGTGACGTTCTCATCTCTCAGAGTCATGCTGACCTTTTACTCCTGACTCCTCTGCAGATGTTTACAGTAAGAAAATGTGAGAAAAAAATTCTCAAATTAAATGACATATGTATTTTCTTTAATAGTATTCTTACATGAGTTATAAACCAATTCTAAGCCCCTCTATTTAACCCAGTCTATGGGTATCAAGATGTTCTCCTTGATCAAACTTTCACCAGAGTCCCCTGGCTTAGCTCCCTTCCTTGCTGTTCTACAGTCTGGTATTAGCAAGTGAGAGAGAATCCCCAGCCTCAGCATCTGGTCAGATTCTTCAGCACATCCCACTCCACCCACATCAATCTTTGATGTATAATTCCTTGCCTGTCCTCAACACACATCCCCCTACCATGCACATCATTCCTTGTTATGTTTTATACCTAACAACTATTCCTGGTCCTGCTCAGAAGAGACAATAAACCCTCCACTGTTTCTGTTAGACTTAAGCTCTGTCTCTCGTCTACTATAATAGCCCTAACCTCTGTTGGGCTCGGCCTGAGTATGGTCTTCCTTACCATTTAATAGGTATCAGAGGGCGTCTTCCTTAGCTGTAAATTGGCTATGTAGCTCAGGACTTACACCTTTCCTGAAAAGTTAAATCCAAGAAGCCATCAACAAAGACACTGGAAGTTGAGTAGGTCCCCAACACAAAGGACTGGCCTGTTGCCGTGTTCCCCAAGGGCAATTCTGAAGATCACAGGCCCCAAGCTTCAGGAATTGGTAAATTCTATTGATGTCTTGTTCTAAATATATTGGATGGGGGGGGGGGTTGTTTTGTTTTGTTTTTTTCTTTGTTTTTGTTTATTAAAAAAATAAATCATGTCCTAGAAAGAAATGCTCCTGGCAGATTGACATCTCCTCTCATGAAAGAAAATTGTAAGGCCAGCTACAAGTCCAACTCCATTCAAAAAGGAAAACGAAGAGAGCTTCCTGGTGAATTTTTAGTCAATGAGAAAAACAAGGACTTTATGGAACTAGACTTCCCAATTGTGTGCCCACTATTCATCCTTCTTCAGGCTCATTATTCTGATCTGTACGTCAGGGGATTAGTACTTCAGAGCTGCTGAGAAGACTAGAGGAGGTCTGGACCTGGTGCCTATTAGACAAGACAGTAAGTAGCATCCATTTCTATCACTCAGTCCAGCTCATACAGACAGCAGCATTGACTGGCCTTTCAAAGAAGGGTACCATGCATTTACCAAGACACCCAGCTCTGGTTAAACAGAATAACAATAATAGCCTTAGCAAGTGTTATGAAATAAGACAGAAGGCGCTCTGATTCCTAGGAAATGTGTCAAGCTGTTTATGAGTGCTCTTGCTAAAACAGGAGGGAAGCACTCAATTTAACCTCACTTTATGATCCCACACCGGCTACAAAGAAGGCTCATGCTACGCTGGCAGGTCAAGAGACCAGGAATTAATTCTCCAGTGAATGTCTTTCCCTTTCCCTCCCTTCCCCCAGCAAGAGACCTTCCAAGCCCCCTGCAATCCCAGATGAGCTGCTTGGAACTCTCAGTATAATCTTCCTTTTCTCCCCTAAACTCCTTATTAGCTCTATGGATTCTTGAAGTGCAAAGCAAAAGCTGTGCTGTCCTTTCATAGAGACTGTTGTGAGTGCCCAGAGTCACTCTTACCCTCAAACAAAAAAGCACCTGCTTCTAGTGATACTGTGAACATCACCTCTGCAAGGGTGACAGGGTTCGAACCCTGAGGTTTGCAGAAACAACAGGTGGTGCAGTGTGAGTAAGTTCTGTGATTGCGTTAGGCAGTAAGTTAGACATGAGTACATTTGGGTTCTTTGTGAATGCCCCTGCCCCATAATCAGCAGCTTGTAAAACCAGGAGCTGACAATGCAGAATGTCAACTGCTGCTCAAAAGAGCCGATCTCAGTCAAACATCTGACAGAGAGACACGACATACAAAATGACCCAAAGATCCTTTACCTAACTGGAGGCTTTTGACTAAAGAACAAAACCGCCACTGAGCCCTCCTCTAAAAGCCAATCCAAATGAACCTGTCAAGCACCTGGCTAGGAGTATGCTCCCCAGAAAAGTTGTCCCAGAAACTTGAAAAGAATCATACAAAACCTACATGTAAGTCGGCACAGTAGTACCTCAGGCCACTGGCCACTTTCATGGTATAAAGCTGTTTTCCACCTCCCTGGTCTTCTTGGTGACTATTCCCCACACTGTGAGGGTGCCTCATTATTCTACTGGAATCTAAGCTTGTCTTTATGTAATGCTCTGCGCTTGCACTCTGAATTCATTTGACAGACATCACATGAGCCAGGGAACAAAGGAATCTTTCAGTGTCATTGGTACCCCAATGTCCTCATCTGGCAGGCTACAGTCTACCTCTCAGGTCTCTGTGAGGAAAAAACAGGGTAGAAAAGGCACCAAAAAGTCACCTGGCCCCTGGAGAGCACTGAGAACACATTGAGTGTTTCCAAGGCAAGTGTCTCAGAGGGGGGGGGAGGAAACACTGTTCAGTCCTCAGAGAGGCACAGCAGACCACAGTCCTTGGAGAATGCTCAGGAATTTGGACTTTGATAGCAGTTTCAAGTTCCCCCTTTGATGTAACAAGCAATCCAGCTGCAACAGGTATTACTATGTGTCTCTGTGTAACAGGTGAGTGGAGTATCTGTTTCCACACTAGATTAACTTAACCCTCACTCCCACTCACAATCAATGAGCCCTTCCCAGCACTGTTGGAAGCATAGCAGCCAGGATAACATGAGAATGCAGACTTCAAGCAGATTACAGGACAAATCTAAGACTAAAGGGGGAAGCTTACAATGTGATACTTTCAGCTGCTAGAGTGGTTTGTATCTCCCTTCTGTTATTCTTACTTTGCAACTGTCAAGGTTATGCTGAAGGGCCAAATGAATTGTCATCAAGGCAAAGAACTTGCATTTGCTGGTAGCAAAGCAACATACAAAATGAGGGCTGGACCCTAAACTAATATTCATGGCTCACATCTCCTACTTAGTGAACAATTCTGAACTAGAGAGCTCAATATCCTTCATTAGTCTTAAAATAACAGAAGCTGGGGGTGTGGTTTAGTGAGAAAGCACAGAGACAGCATGCTCAAGTCCCCACATTCAACGTACAAAACAAAATCAGAGACACATACAACTCAATAATTGTCTACATGAAGCCCATAAATGAAAGTAGAGCTTCAAACCTCTTTTAAATAAAGATGACTCACATCATAAAATAACCTTGGTTTAAATCAAATTAAGGGCTAGTGCTATGGCTCTGATTGTAGAATGCTTGTGTAGCATCCACAAAGCCCTGCTTTTCATCCTCAGCAAACCGTAAACCAGATGTGGGGTGCACACCTGTAATCCCAGCTCTCAGGATGTGGGCACAGGAGGACCAAAAATTCAAGGATACCCTTGCCTCCATGGAAAGTTTAAGGCAAATGTGGGCTACATGAGATCATATCTCAAAAAAAACAAACAAAGAAACACAAACCTAATTAATTTTTAAATGTACTGTTAAATTTTAAATTATCACAAACATCAGAAAATCAATTTTCCCCTTAAATGCAAGAAGACTAAGAATATGAACCATGGGTTGGGGAGATGGTTCAGCAGGGTCAAGAGCACTGTTGCTCTTGCAGAGGGTCCACATTCAGTTCCCAGAACCCACATGGTGGCTTGCAAGTCTTTATAACTCCAGGCCCAAGAGACCTGATGCTTCTTCTGGCCTCCAATTGCACGAGCATGCATGTGGTGACATCCATACATTCTGGTAGCACAAACTCATAAAACTA
Organism: Lophiomys imhausi; assembly: GCA_907164525.1. Taxonomy (NCBI): domain Eukaryota; kingdom Metazoa; phylum Chordata; class Mammalia; order Rodentia; family Muridae; genus Lophiomys; species Lophiomys imhausi. The sequence continues at coordinate 3,764,176 of CAJQZJ010004767.1, forward strand.
AAGAAATAAACATTTAATTTAAAAAAAAAGGTATGAACCATGCCATGGATAGTATCTAGCCTAGATACAGGGATGTAAAGACTACCAAGAAAATCCAGTCCTGCTGGGGCCTGAGCAGTTACTCTGATTGGCAAAAGAACTGAGACAGTATTAATTTACTAGTGAGCAATGTCACCCATAGACAGTGTGCTCTGAGTGCCGTACACACTGCCTCCTCATCTGCCTGAGAGGTAAGCATGGATTGTCTTCCCATGGGTCCACATTCAACTTGGAAGACATGACACTGGGCTTAGTTAGCAATGATAACCTGTACCACCAACCATGAAGAGATAACACTAATGAGACACTGAAGTCTCATTTCATTAGAGGAGTACAAAGCACCAGGTAAATATTTAATTATAGTTTCTCTTTCACAAGGACTTAAGAGGTGAGGTCTACCTGCATTTTAGAAGCACCAATGGATTTATTATGATGTGTTAGCCATAGAGGTAAGATACGTTTCTATGGGAACACATATAACCTGTCAGTCCACTCTTATAAACCATGTTTCCTAAATGCAGCTTCTCTGAGATTAGGTTAAGCAGAACTCCAAGGGGCTGTATTCTCAGACGTATATCACCGATTTCATTCTACTATGAAGAAGGCAGACAGTATATGGCAATGGGAACACAAAAGTAGAAACAAATCAAGGCCTGGTGGTTCACACCTGCGACCCCCCAACACGTGGCAGCTGGGAGTTCCAAGAAAATGAGGAATTCAGGATCAGCCTCGGCTCTATAGCAAGTTGTAGTCAGTGTAGAATACATTAGACTCGGCCTCAAAAACCAAGTAAAGAGAATTAAAACAGGGCAGATATAGTGATGCTTCTTTAGAAAGAACACAGAACAATGAAGGTATGGAGGATATAATTAATTTCATCAGAGGTGATTAATAAATTCTTCTGAAAAGGTTAACAGCATCAGCTATAGAGGCCATACTTAGCAACTGGTACTTTTCAAAGCCTGTAACACGAGTCAACTCTGTAATCTTCACAGCAGTCATTGAAAACTAGATAGTAACACTTTCATTTTGCAGATGAAAATCTTGAGTTACAGAAAAGATGTGCATGGGTCATAAGGGTGGTACCGCGGGTAAATGAGCCCACATGAGGGGAGAGGCATTATCTGAAAGTAGTCCTGTAATCTCCACACATGTGCTGTGCATGCAACTCATCTTCAGTAGAGAAATAGGTAGATGATAGATAGATAATAGGCAGATGATTGATAGATGACAGATAATACAGAGATGATAGATAGATGACAGATAATAGACAGATGATAATACATAGATGATAGATGATTTAAACCAAACCTTTTTAATTATTCAATAAGTATTTATTGATAACTATAATCACTTATAAACATGTAACTACTAACCCTATGAATGACTACAACCCCTATTACCTAACCACTAAACCTATTGTTAACTATAACAACTATTTTTATAACCTTTTAAAAGGATACGGTCTCTGGGGCAGGTCCTCAGTCATCAGGAACACCTTTAATGCACTTAGTTAGTAGTCTTTCTTCCGGAATATCTCAGATTAGATCCCTTAGGGTAAATGGGCTATGGAAGCTTCCCCTTAAATTAGGCTTGAGGCTTTCTTTTCTGTGGGAGACCTCAGCCATCTGTAAGCCAATGTATTCCCTTTGTATCAGCAACTTTGCTGCTCTGCCTCAATTTTTGAAGCTGGCCATAATTCCATTCAAGCAAGTGTTTGGACAGGTCAAACCCCTCTAGGCAAAAGCTGAGCCACAGGATTTAGTCCTTGGCCTTTTGTTGCTTTGCTGAGTCTTTCTCTGCTCACCAGCTTCTTTCTGCCTCAGGGAGATGTGGCCATCAGTCCACCAGTACTTTCTCCATCAGATGATACAAACTACTCAAAGTTTCTGAAGTGAGGACTCTCTAGCATCAGAGCTCTCTAACATAAGGCCCCCCTGAGCCCCATCCACTTGTCCTTAAATAGGATCTCTCCTTGTTCCACCTGCTTCAGCTTAATCTGGGCTCTGCCCACTTAGCAGCTGAAAACAATGCCAGGCAATTTTACCTGGCTTCAGCCTCTGGGCTCTACCCACTTAGCAGTTGAAAACAATGCCAGGCCAATAAACCTTGATTTTAGTCCATAGAGTCTCTCCTTGTTTCACCTGGCTTCAACCCTGTTTTTAGTCCATAGAGACTCTCCTCATTTCACCTGGCTTCATCCTTGTTTTTAGTCCATAAGCTGATAAACTAATTGCCCTCAGCCAAGTTGATCTTCATGTCCCGGATTAAGAGACTGTATCAGAAACCTCTAGATAGTTACTAAATCTAATTTATATTAATCTAACTCCTCTTAAAGATGATAGACATATAGATAGTTAGACAGATAGATGACATAAAAGAAAGAAAGAAAAAGAAAAAAGAATGGATGTGGCTATTCCCCAAGGTCACACAAGCTAACATCAGAATTTAACCAGAATTTTAACCCAAGGAACCTTGCCAGCCCTCCTACCATTCACCATGCTGTCTGCAGCCTTTGGACTGAGTGGCAATTCAGAAGATACAGTCCATCCTGCTGGGGGAAAACTCTTACAGGCATCGGTAAAAACAGGAACTTGAGAGATGCAGCCAGGTACCAGCAAGGCTAATAAGTTCCTGTGTCCGGAAACTTCTAAAGGGCAGCTTATAGACTAACCCAACCATACTATCAAAACTTACAGGCAGCAGAAGTATTTCACCATCTTAAATAAACCATTTTCTACCTTGTTAGTTATGTTATCTCACCCACTCAGAACATATACTTAGGGGCTGGAGAGATGACTCAATGGTTAAGAGCACCAGCTGCTCTTCCAGAGGACAGGGGTTCAATTCCCAGCACCTGCATGGCAGCTCACAACTATCTGTAACTCCAGTTCCAGGGAATCTGACACCCTCACATAGACACACATGCAGGCAAAACACCAACACACAGACAATGAACAAATTGTTTTTAAAAAGGAGAAGAAGAAGAAGAAGAAGAAGAAGAAGAAGAAGAAGAAGAAGAAGAAGAACAACAACAACAACAACAACAACATAACAAGATACAGTTAATTCATACTCTAGAGTCAGAATGGCCCCTTCCTTGAGAGTTCTCTATCTCTTCAAAGAGCCTCCCTTGCTTCTTCCAGCTCACCGCTTCGCCTCCCCCTTTGCTAACTTCCTGAACGCAGCAGCTCTTGTAACACTTTCTTGACTTTACCTTCTATCTTAGGAGTGTACAAGCCTAACTTATCCAGCACATTTTAAATGGTGTGAGGAAGTGAAGAAATGCCATCACCATGTATACTCTGTACCTGTCACAATATCTTGCCATGAGTAAGCTTTAATTGTTGAAGGCACACATTTACGAAAGTCTGGCAAACAGCTAGAACTCTCAGAGACCTAGCTCCTTCCCTCCTTTTATGCTCTTGCTAGCCCCCAATTCCCACTGTTACGCTCTGAATGAGAAATGCCCCCCTATGGGCTCAACTATTTGAATCCTGCCCAGGTTGATGGTGATGTTTGAGGAGATTAAGGAAACTTTAGATAGTAGAGGCTACTTGGAGGAAGTATGGGGATGGGGCTATGAATGACGCAGTTCCTTGTGGATAGGTCCATATTCTCTGCTTCTTTTATTTTTTTAACCTTAGTTCATTAGTGATTAAACACACATGGGGTGAGGGGGAAGGGGAGAGAGAGAAACAGAGGGAGGAAAGACGAATGGAGAGAAGAAGAAACGAATGAATTTACATAACTTAAAGAATCCATTGTAGATAAATTGCTGAAATGCTCACGGTATTGGAACGGGAGCTTTAATTTAATACAAGCCACAGAGCACATTTCAGAACAGGCCACATAGGGCAGCCAGCAAATAAGCCTTGGTTTTTAATCATCTCTGAGATGTTTTTAGTGTTCTCTCTGGAATCACACGTGTCAGCTTGTTCTATGCAGACAAGTCATAAGAAAAGCACGCTGGGTGTGGCACAATACAAGGAAAACACAAGGCGGCCTTGTGGTTTCTATGGTTTTCTCTTGAACAAAGTCGATATATGCTTACTTGGCAACTTTCTATTTTATGTACATGTCAGAAAATAATGGTTGCTGGATAATTTAAAGAAATCTTCCTCAAGAGTCGCCAGAACAAAGCTCAGGGACTGTTAGTCACAAAATAAATGTGAATGGAGATGAAGTAAAACAGAGTCAAAGAACGTCTCTCCCGCAGGCCTTGAGAGAAGCCGCTACATGGCAGTGGGCAAGCCCGTGGGAGACAGCACCGCAGACAGAACCAGCAGAGGCTGTGTTGCCCTGAGACAGTTCACAGTGCCCTGGAGTACACAGAAGCACAGACTACCCAAGGCCACTAACCTAATCTGCTGTGGGCCAGAGTGGAGCAACTGGACTTTTCAGCCTTGAAAGAGGAAGGAACCCATCAGCCCAGTCTGAATGACCCCACTCATTTTCACATGAACTGTCTGGGTCTTCATTCCTGCACCCATTTGACATAGAATACATGCACTCTTCTCAAAGGCAACACCAGTGAAAGTGTTTCCAGCAGGAACTAAAGTCCTGTTATGTAAATAAAGGTGACAAGGCTGGAAAGAAGTCCCTGAGTTAGAAGAATTCACAAAAGAGGAAATTAGAATGGCCGAGCAACACCTGAAGAAATGCTCAGCATCCTTAATCATCAGAGAAATGCAACTCAAGATGACTCTAAGATTCCATCTCACTCCAGTCAGAATGGCTAAGATCAAAAACTCAAATGACAGCACATGCTGGGTAGGTTGTGGAGAAAGGGGAACACTCCCACATTGCTGGTGGGAGTGCAAACTTGTACCACTATGGAAATCAGTCTGGTGATGTCTTAGAAAACTTGGAATAGCTCTACCTCAAGACCCAGCCATACCACTTCTGGGTATACATCCAAATGATTCCTCACCAAACCACAAGGACATCTCCTCATCTATGTTCATAGCAGCTTTATTTGTAATAGCTAGAAACTGGAAACAACCCAGCTGTCCCTAAACTGAAGAATGGATAAAAAACAACAACAACAAAACAAAAACTATGGTACATCTACACAATGGAATACTACTCAGCCATCAGAAACAAGGAAATCATGCAATTCACAGCCAAATGGATGGAACTAGAAAAGCTCATCCTGAGTGAGCTAACCTGGACTCAGAAGGATGCACGTGGCATCTATTCACTTATTACTGGATTTTAGCCATATAGTGTAGGATAACTATCTTACAACCAACAGACCAAAAGGAACAGGAACATGGACTTTGTTACCTGTTAGTGGGACACTTTACCCTAGTGGTGCTGCCATGTGCAAGAGGAAGCTCTTAGCCCTCATATGACTGCTGAACTGAGGGGGGCTGATATGTAGGGCACCCCACACCGAAGGAGTAGGATAGGTGGGAGAGGGTGGGAGGGTGGGACTGAGAAGGGTGGAGGGAGGGGGCTGTGATGGAGATGTAACTTGAAGTAATAAACCAACACAATAAAAAAGAAAAGAAAGGTTCGTTTTTCTTTTGTCGTATTGAGACAGACAAACATTAATGTTACTCTGGGGACTGGCTGGTGATGCATTTGTGAGCAAGAACTTAGGATCATTGAATCCCTATAAAACAAACAAATGAAAAAGACCCTAACTCCATGCAAGACTGGTGTGGATATGACATGGCGTAGCCTAAGCACAGTTATCTAATGCAGGAAAAATACTGAGTCACAACAAACATTAACTATTAAATCCCTATTTATTATGATAGCAAACACAGAATATGAAATATTTTCATTGTAAGCATAACACATTTAATCTGGTATTCAATTACTGTCTTCAGGAGAGCTTCAGTATAAATAAATAGTGGAACTGGCTGCTCGTGAAGACCAAACACTCTGTAATCCTATGAACGATATGTGTTTGGGAAACTATTCCAGGAAAGTCCAGTCTAAAAATAACAACAACAAAAAACCCAATGCTTACCCAGATTTTATCTACAATGTCTATAAAACCATAAATTCCATAAAAATTAAAAATGAAAAACCAGAAAGATTTCACTATTTCTACAATCCAAGTTAAAAATGGATAGCTCAAAGGACAAAATAAAAAGACAAATTACCCATGTTCCTACCCTGGGGAAAATACTTGCAAGAGTGAAGGCCTGTGGGAGACTGTGGTTCCCCTAGCCTCTTCTTGCTTTCATAACCATTCTTTTCTATTTCAGATGGGCTCTTATGTAGCCCACGCTGGACTCACATTTAATATGTAGTCAATGAGTACCTGGAAGTCAGGAGTGCTGGGATGGTAGCTGTGTGTGGACCCCAGGACATCCTGCATGCCTGACAAGGACCCGATGAGTACATGCCTAGTCCTCCACACTTGTTGCCACTCTTTGCTGGAGCACACAATCCATCTATCTACCCAAGATGGAGACTTTGGAAAGGACTGTGTATCACCTTTATTCAGTCACTTAGGAGTCTATTGTGAACTCTGATAATTTATCTCTTTTTATTTTTTCATCCGACCCTTCTTGGTATCATACACCAAAGATATTTGTTGCTGAAGCATAGTTTGGCTACCTTAATTCCCTGCAAAGCCCTTACTAAGCTGTTATCATCTAGGCTATTGAAGTGTATCATTTTTCTTCTACAGTTGTGCTGTTTTTATTTCAGACAGTGGCTCACTTTTTATCCCAGACTGCTTTGCCACTCCCCACTTTTATTTAAAATAGATACCCCACCATGAGATGGGACCCAAATCCAATGCTGCTTGGGTGGTCCAAAAGCTGAGACTAAATAGGAAAACCAAATACTACTGTCCTGCTTAAGAAAAAAAAAAAAACCACATAGCAATAAAATGGCTCCAAATGGCATTCTGCTATAGACCTGGGCCTTGCTCTGAGAAGCTTCCTCCTGCAGCAGATGGAACAAATACAGAGACTAAGGCCAGACAATGTGCAGTTTGAGAGTCCTCGGAACACCCAGTCTCAAGCGGGATGTTTCCATCAAATCCCTCCCCTTACGGCTTGGGGAACTCTGCAGAAGAGGAAGTGGAGAGACTAGAGGAGCCAGAGTGGATGGAGGACAGAACAGAACCAAGGTTTTCTAGACACAACAGGGCCAGTGTACATATGAAGAGACCGAGGTGGCATACACAGGGTCTGCACCAGACGGATGCCTGTTTGTTTCTAAAGACGCACAGAAAAGATTTTTAATTTTTTTGAAAAACAGATTATTTTTGCACAATCTGTTCTGATTAAGATTCACTCTGAAACTCTGCCAAGTTTCTCTCCATCACCCCTCCTATCCAAATGTGCAGCTTTCTTTCTCTTTCTCTTCAGAAAACAAATAGGTGGACTAGAGAGATGGCTCAGGGTTTAACAGCACTGGCTGCTTTTCTAAAGGACCCAGGTTCAAATCCCAGCACCCACTTGGCAGTTCACAGCTGTCTGTAATTGCCAGGCGTGGTGGTGCACGCCTTTAATCCCAGAGCTCGGGAGGCAGAGGCAGGTGGATCTCTGTGAGTTCAAGGCCAACCTGGTCTACAAAGTGAGTCTAAGACAGGCAGGGATACATAGAGAAAAGAAACCCTGTCTCAAAAAAACAAAGGGGGAAAAAAAGAAAGAAAACAAATAGGCTATCAAACTATTTCATGCATAAAGTTCTAGCCAGAAGAATGTAAACTCAACTTCCATTCAAAGAGTTCTTAACTTCTTGTCAGGGGCAAAGTTTAACTGCCTTCCATCAGATGGAACTCGGAATAGCAGGGGTGAGGATTGTATCCCTGAGGTGGTTAACACTGAGTGACAGAACACTTCAAGAGGAGGTTTTAACAATTACTTGTTTTGTTATTGTCATCTCCTTTGAGCATCTGCTGAAGCTCCTTAGGTGATTTTTCATTTTGAAATTACATGTATTGATATCCACAGGCCCTCAACCTCCTCAGGCAATAAGCCCTCTTGGACAACCAACTGAGCAGAGCAGAACTTAGGGTGCAGCGTAGTTACTTAGGCAAAGTAAACTGAGGCCTTTCTAGACCTAGAAAAGAACATTTAGAGATAAGAAGGCAATGAGCACATACAAACTTACACCCTGCCATAAACAGTGCTGTGAGGAGCAAAGAAGAACCAGAGAGAGAGACAGATAGACAGAGAGACAAGAGATTGTTGACAGAATTGCCTTAGAAGAGAGTTATCCTAAAAACTGACAGCGTGGCCATTAAAGACAGCTGCTACCAAGTCTGTGTGCGTTAGGTCCTCGGAACCTACACAGTGGAAGGAGAGAACTGACTTCTGCTTGTACAGAGCTCCTTGTTCCCAACACACACAAATAGAGACACACATACATACACAAACACACACACATACACACACAGACATATATACACAGAGACACACATAAAGATACACAAAGGCACACATGCATAAATAAATAAATGTAACAAAATTTTTAAGAAAATTCAAAATAATTCATCAAATTTGACTCAGTGATCATTCATTTAAAAAAATAGTTTAAACTGTGGCTGGAGAACTGGCTCAGCACTGGAGGGAAGGGAAACTGTGACTAGGATGTAAAGTAAATAAATAAACACATTTGTGAGGACAAAAAAGAACACTTGCGCTTACAGAGGACCTGGGTTTGGTTCCCACACCCTCCAACTCCAGAGGCTCCAATGTCCTCTTCCGGCCTCTGCAGGCATTGAATGTGTGAGGTTCACAGACACATGTGGGAAAACCATCCATACACATAAAGTAAAAATAAATAAAACCTCAAAAAAAATTAAAAGAAATGAAACCATCCCATCAATTATTATTATAGAAAAATAAATGGTTTCAGTTTCCTTTCAACATCTCACAATTACAAATAGGTCTCATTGTACAAAATTGAAAAAGTCCTGCATGATAGTATAAACCTTTAATACTAGCACTCAAAGGAAAGGGTAGGAGGGTGTGTGAGCTAAAGGACAGCCTGGTCTATAAAGTGAGTTAGTCCAGACAGGGCTACATAGAGATACATGTCTCAGCAAAATAAAAAAACAAAAACAAACAAACAAAAAAAAACCCCATAGATTTAGCCTGAGTGAGGACTTGGGTCATATGTGCTCGGCCGGAGTGAAGTCTGCTCTAGGATTATGATGCAGGAATGTCCACAGTGCTGCACTGCCACACTTGGCTTCTGACCCTCTGTCCAGTGGATAACCTCAAGTTCACATCTCTCATCCTATGAAGAGCATGTTTTTTGTGTTTGTTTTTTTAATATGATGCTGGGCATGGGACCCAGGAGGCCTTTGTATGTGATAGTCAAGAGCTCTACTACCTGGCCACATCCCCAGTTTCTACATTTAAAGTCTTAAACCCTGAGTTTCCCTTTAGAATTGCTTATAACTGCATGATCAAAGGGGCATACGTTAACTTTAGACTTTGGACAGTGGGAGAGATGATTAGAAAATAAGTCTTTCTTGCTAAGTTAGTGAGTTTTTATTTATAGTGGTGGTTTAAATATAAGTGCAGGTTTTACTGTTTTTACATTTTTAGGGTTTTTTGTTATTGTGTGTATGTGTGTGTATGTTTAGGGGAGGGAGCGTGAGTGTGTGCCAGTTCACTCACCATGGCACATATGTGGAGGTCAGAGGACAACTTACTGGATGAAGGGGGTTGAGGTCAGGCATTGTGTGGGCCTCAGGTACAGAACGCAGGTCTGCAGGCTTGGCAGCAAGAACCTTAAGCCACTGAGATATCTTGCTAGTCTTCGGTAATGACTTTAATGGACTGTGAAATGGCCTGAGGATGTAGCTTAGCGGTAGTTAGATTATGGAGTGTCTAGTCTGAGCAAAACCCTGGTTCTGCTGGACATGGTGACACACACTTTTTTTTTTTTTGGTTTTTCAAGACAGGGTTTCTCTGTGTAGCCCTGGCTGTCCTGGACTCAATTTATAGACCAGGCTGGCCTCGAACTCGCAAAGATCCGCCTGCCTCTGCCTCCCAAGTGCTGGGATTAAAGGTGTGCGCCACCACTGCCCGGTGGTGACACACACTTTTAATCCCAGCACTCTCTGCAGAATCAGGCATATCTCTGTGAGTCCCAAGTCATCCTGGTCTACATAGCAAGCCCCGGGCCATCCAAGGCTACACAATGTGACCCTGTCTCAAAAACAAACAAAAACAACCCTGGATTTCATTCCAAAGACTAAGAATGAAAGATGGGGTGGAGGGAAAAGAAGGTGAGAGAAAAGGAGAAAGATGTGGGAGGGAAGAAAAACCTATTTGAGCTATTGAGAAGATCAGCAGGTCAAAGGCACTGACTGCCAAGCCTGACAACTTGTGCTAAATTCCAGGGATCCGTGGTACAAATGTAGAACAGGGTCCTAAAAGTTGCCCCCTGATTCCACAGCCCCATGCAATGGTATGTATGTGCCCACCACAGAAACATGTCAATGAATAACAAAAACAAAAAAAAATTTTAAACAGTGTGAAAAGATATTAAAATACCAAACAAATCTTCAAAAATATAGATATAGGGAAGAAGTTTCCAGAAAAATTAGTTCAATTAAAGATCTTACATTTAATAAGTGTTTAAATAAAATAAATATAATCTCACTGGTACTTTAAGAAAGTTTCGGCTAGGCATGGTGGCACACACCTTTAATCACAGCACTGAGGAGATAGGTAAGCGGATCTCTGTGAGTTCAAGGCCAGCCTGGTCTACAGAATGAGTTCCAGAATAGCCAGGACTACACAGAGAAACCATGTGTTGGGGGGAGGAAGTTTGGGGCACTCATTAACTCCTTCATTCCTGGATGAGTTTTGTTCCACACCCACAGGCAAAAAACTGATACAAAATCTTAATCATGGTCTCTGAGGATGTGACAAGGCATCTTTGGGGAAAATTTACCTTTGGGACACATAGCTAGGATACATTTATTTCTTAGGGCAGTTTTTGAAAAGAGGATGTTACTTTTCCTGTTCATGCTGTTTTAGCCATGGTGGAATCCTTTCCAGGCAGTCTTACAAAATTACTCCCACAGGAAAATGAAGAAAACACAAACTTCATTTCTAGACCCACTGCTTTCAGTATTAGACCAATCATAGCCATAATCCATTCTGCTTATCATAAGTAAAAATTACTTCAAAATGTGCTGTTCACTTTACCCTATAGTATAAGAGACCAGGGAGGAGCACAGGGGTGTGCATTTGTGTGGGGATGAAGGAGATTCTGTGGCTTAAGCAGGGCAGTTGGATGGAGTGCTACTGAGATCTGAAAGAAGTGAAGCTCTTCCTTCTTTCTTTCCTTCCTTCCCTTCTTCCCTCCCTCCCTTCTTCCTTCCTTCCTTCCTTCCTTCCTTCCTTCCTTCCTTCCTTCCTTCC
>CAJQZJ010004767.1:3776712-3787135 GCA_907164525.1 Lophiomys imhausi
ACACACACACACACACACACACACACACACACACACACACACACACGAATGCACATATGCCTACAAAACTCAGGAGGCTGAGCCAGGAGGATCCATACAATGAGATCCTGAACTACACAGCAGAAGGACCTAGCCTCAAAAAACGAAACCAACAAAAACCAATTCCGGCATTCAAAGTTTCTCCTAGTTGAGAAACTAGTGGTTTGAAGTCTTGAAGTTCTGAAGTAAGCCAGAATTTCAAAGGCAGGGATAGCTAAACACTCCTTCTCATTTGTAAGCTTGGGAATGTTATGGTGACCTCAGTCAAGCTGCCTACGTGCAGCCTAATTAAATCCCGACATTCCAGAAGACATTATTTGCCTCAAAAGTCTCTATAATTCCCAGCAGCAAGATGATTAGGAAGAACGCGACGACTTCCTGAGTGTGGGAAGCTTCACAGGCTGAGTTGCTCAAGCCACACAGTTGGGGTTCTCGGGTTGTCTGGGGGAGACTTCCCACATCGGACTCAGCACAGCTGCTGATGGCAGAGAGCACTGGGGTGGGCTACTGAAAGTCGCTCAAGGCAAGAGTTGTTTGGGGATGGATATCAGGGAAGTTCTCCATCAAGATGCTTCGCCATGGATTTCAGTGTTAAAAGGACAGAACTTGCCTTCGCGGCCACGTACAGAGTTATTAGCCCTCATAAACAAATAATACACTAGCAATTAAAATAATTACTTAAGGGGCTGGGGGGATGGCTCAGCAGTTAAGAGTACTTGTTGGTCTTACAGAGGACCCAGTCTCCCATGCCCAGCACCCATACAGTGCCTTACAAAATCCACAACTCCAGCCCCAGGGGAGCAACAACCTCCCTGATCTCCAAGGGCACCAGGTACACAGGTGCTCATATGTACATGCAGGGAAACACTCATACACACAGACAAATAAATCTTAAAGAATCTTATAAAGTATTACTTACTAATGATATACATAATTTGTAAGACAGTTTTTAATACTATTTTTAATCTTTATTGCATTTTATTAGTGTGTGTGTGTGTGTGTGTGTGTGTGTGTGCTTGCATGTGTCTTCATGTTTGAAAGTACACATTTGCCACAGCACATATATGGGGGTCAAAAGACAACTTCTGAAAGTTGGTTCTCTCCTTCCACCACGTGAGTCCTAGGGAAAAACTCAAGACATTAGGCTTGGAGTAGGAATTTTAAGTAAGAACATGAAAATCACAAAGGGGTAAATGATGTTGGGGTGTGGTGGCACATGCCAGAGGACCCAGTCTCACAAAAACCAAAACAAGCAAACAAACAAAATGGTAAATGGTGTGATGAAAATGAGACTTTTGTTCACTACTTTGTTGAAAAACAATATCATAGAACTATAGATTTATGGAACATCCAAATGTTACATTCTAAGAACAGGTTTGATTTACACATGGAATCAACATTTATTCCTGATTCTGTTACCTGGAGAACTCACTAAGTCTTGCTCCTTTGTTTCCTCTTATGTAAAATGGAGAGAATCCCAATGTGCCTTATTTCCCTGTAGTATTTCACTGAGGTGGGTGATATAGTAATGGCTTGAGAAAAGTCTCATCATGCACATTTAATGTAGTAAGGATGCCTGCGGTTGGTCACTTTATTAAAGGTGGAACATGGACCTTTAAATACAATAAAGTGATAAAATTGCTCTATCTTTTCAAATCACTCTATTATGAAAGAAAAGATGGGCTTAACTCAAGGGGTGTATACTAAATTCTTCAATTTTAAAATGTAGGTTGCTGTTGCGGTTTTCTTTTAAACCCAAAATAGTTTCAAAATTGCTGTCATGTTTCAGAAATGGAGTAGGATAGCAGAAAATGAAGTCTGTAAACATGTGGGATAATGAGTTCATTGAAAACAACTCACAAAACACACAGTGTAAGGAGAGAATAATGATCTTTGTGCCCTGACTTCCGAGGCAGCCCACACTCTACCACTCCACAGTGTCCTTTCTTGTTTTCTGTGGAAGAGTGAGGCAAGATGCCAATGTACTCTATATCTTGTCTTAGGCAGTGGCTCATGTCTTCTCCTTTCAAATGCCATTCATTATAAAATATTTCCAAACTTTAACAGAACATTCATTGTATTAGTATGTGAAAAATTCTCTTTGCCATGACCATATTGACCATATATCACCATGATATTACTGGAGACTCAATACTTCCATTTGGTGCAAGAAGAATACAGAATAAAATGAAAACAAAATACAGTGAAAGCCTAAATATGCTACATCAGTATTTTAAGCTCATCACCCAGTATCTCATGCCATTTAAGCTGTATGTGGAAAATTTGTGAAGGAATGTCTGTGTGAGTTTGCATTTGTTTGCTGCTTGATTAAGCATACTTTATTATTGGATATGAGAATGTTTTTCTTTTGAGGTTTTTTTTTCTTTTTTTAATTGGTTTGTTTGTTTGAGATAGAACCTTGTGATGATCAATTATTAACTGTTAACTTGACCACTCTTGAACCACCTGGGAAGAGTCTCAATGAGGGATTGTCTAAATCAGCTCAGCCCCTGGGAATGTCTGTGGAGGATTATCTTGATTACTGTGTTTGAGCTGTGAATATCTGCCTATTGTGGGTGACTCCATTCCCTAGGCAGGAGACCCTGAACTGTGTGGTAGTGGAGCAAAGCGAGCTGAGCACAGCCATGTATTCATTTATCTTCTCCGTCTCTTGACTGTGATTATGACTAGCTACTCAAGATCCTACCATCTTGCCTTCCCTATAAAGATGAACAGCAACGTAGAACTGTGAGCCAAATAAACACTTCCACTTTTGGTTCCTATTGTCCGAGTATTTAATAAAGCAGTAGGAAATAAAATTTAAGACAGAAATTTGCATCAGAAGTAGGATCATTGTTGTGATAAAACTGCTTGTGTGGGTCACAGGTTTTTGGAACTGGTTGACATAAGGAATACAGAAGAGTTTGAAACTTTGTTCTGGAAAAGCCCTAAAATGCTGTAAGTGGAGCTTAATGGGCCATTCTGATGTGGCCTTGGAGGATCAGGAGGAGGAGAAAAATAGAGACAGTGGAAGCAAAGCCTGGCTCATGAGGTTTCAGAAGGGAACATACACACTCTCAGGAAGTTAGACAGGGACCACTCAAGTCATATTCTGGCTAAGAATGCAGCTGCATTTTGCCTATATCCTGAGAATTTGTGTGAGACTGGATTTTTTTTTTAATGGATTAATTTCTCTGGTAAAGGAAGCTTCAAAACATCATAAAATTGAGTATTCGGCATAGTTATTCTTTGTTCTTCTTCTATGGGTCTACAGTGAAAAAAAAAAGAGCACCATGTGGAGCATAGAGAAAAAGCTGTGAATTTGGGAGAGGAAGGAAGACAGCATGGGGAGGTTAAGTTGCAGCTAAGTTGCATGCTGCAGAAGAGACCTTGAGAGATTAATGCCACTAAAAAGATGTTACCTGCTCCAAACTGCAACAGTGGGAAAGGAATCCTGAGGGTAAGACCCCACACACCAAAAGCTCCAACTTGTGAAAAGACAATGTATTTTGCATCATGAGAAGGCCATCACCCTCCAGGTATCAGAGCTGGAATGTTGTAGCTGGAAACTGTGGAACAGTCATGAATTGGAACACCTGGCCCACACTAGGTGGTGCTGTCTGAGGTTATAGAACCTGTATGAGGAGGGGCTTTGCTAAAGGAAGTACATTATTGGGATGGGAGAGCAGGGATTTGGGCCTTAACATCCTGGACCTACTTCTTGTTTTCTTTCCACTTCCAGACTGCTGATGTACTGTGACCAGCCAGCCACATGTTCCTCGGCTGTGCCTTCCCACCGTGATGACTGCATCCCCCTCTAGAACATAAGGCAAAGTAAGCCATTTATACTATATGTAATCTTGTCAGGGCATTTTATCAGAGCAAGAGAAATTCAACTAGGACAGATGTCATGTTAACTTGGTCTGGCTACATAACTAATGTTTAAGCTCCTGATTTTCATGACTCTCCTTCTTAAGTGTTGGGATTACATGTGTGTGATATCAAGTTAGCCCTTTTGGTGTTTTCTTTTGTTTTTGTGGTTGTTTTAATACAAGTTTTTATTCTGTTCAAGTCCAGACTGGCTCTGAACTAGTGGACCCTGCTCTACTGGAACGTGGCTATCTCAAACACTTAGGTAATACTTTTATGAAGACGTAATGACACATAAACATTGTAGGCAGTGCATGTGTAGCAGAACTTTTTAACGCCATATGGCATGCGAAAATGTGCTTAAGTTGACGGCAAATTTACTATTTGGGACCGAAACAACTCAGCTACAATGGAACTGTTGTTTGGTGTTTCCTTGGTAGAAGGTTTTCACTTGCATTAAAAATGGAGCCATCTTTTGCTGGTGAGGTGTAGGTGTGGAGAGGGGGACTATGTGCAGGTTTCACACTGAACCAGCTACTCCATGTAGTCATTAATTATCTCCTTCAAAATGAAACACAGGAGTTTTAAGAGATGGCCTGTGGTTAAGAGCACCTGGTGCTTTTGTAGAGGACCTGGGTATAGTTCCCGATACCCACATGTTGCTCACCACCACCTGTAACTCTAGTTCCAGATGACCCAATGCTCTCTTCTGGTCTGCAAGATATGAACATGATATATACTTAGGCTTTGAATATATATATATATATATATATATATATATATATGCAAACCCTCACACATAAAACATTATTTTTAAAAAAGAAACACAATAAATAAAATATAATTTTCATGAAGAATTTAAGAAAAGTACAAATTACTTTCATTTCAAAGGAACCTTGTAGCAAGTTGCTACCACACTCAGCCCACAAATGAAACTCGGGCTCTTTGGTGAACAGAAACATAATAATACCACACTTCTGCTCCTGTGTTACGTTCTTGCAGAATGACCAGCTCTGAGCATCATCAATAACTGAGACTCTGCCTTATTTCAACCTCAGGGTCACCTCCTTTTCTCAAAAGCTTCAAAGAAGATACAGAAAGACCCTGGTGGCAGTATGACAAGGGCAATCAGTTAACATTGTAACACTAGGACATGTGTTAGTCACACAACAAACAAGTTCTTGTCTCTTATCCAGGAGGGAACAGCCTGATGGTGAATAAATACATTTATTGTCATCAGTAGAATCAGCATTACATTAACCTTTGACCCTTAGTGACAAGGAGGCAGAAAGAAGTGTTTCAAAACCTGGGTAGGAACTGACTTAAGGAAGGAAAGGAAAGAAATTCCATTACCCTTCTGTTTAGAACATCTGCCATCACCCGTCTATTTCCTGAAAGGGTCACAAAGTTTCCCTCTAGTTTGCTTGTTTAAAAACCCACAGAACTCATTTAGAAAGATTGGGAGTCTTTGGCTGAAACAGACACCCTGGTGTTCCCCCTCCAAGCCTGGGCATTTCAGAACAGCACCCAGCCATCAGTCACTGGACAATGACAGGTGAAGCCTGCTCTAAGGATTAGTTAAAGACAAAACAATGGTTTTCAGATTAAAAAGAAATACTTCCCACACTAGGTTATTTTATTTCATCAAATTAATCTCCACCTTCATTTTGGGGTACTGTGGGAAACAGTCCTGCACAGAGAACCAACTTCTTGGGCAATAAGTAAAGTGTTTCTTACCCAATACTCAGTTGGCATGCTATTAATTTGGAACCCTAGGAAAAGGCTGGACTTAAAATCTAGGCGTTCAAGGAGCAGGAGTCTCCCAGAGGGGACACAGAGGGAAGGGAAGGAAAGGAATGTGCAAAGCTCATTCCTGTCACAGCTTCACAGAGCAGGAAGCAGTACTGAATCTCTTTTCCCACACTCAGTCTCTTCAGCAGGCACTCAAACTCAGGCCTTTCCAGACGGCCTGTGGCCTTTCGGGAGGCAGCAAGTCTCACTAGGGCCCGACTCGGACTCACTGTGCCTTCTCTCTCGCATGTACTGTGCAAACTGTGCAAAGCAACTTGTCAGCCCATCAGATAAGTCTGTCTTCTTCCCCAAAGCAAGCCCAAATATTGGAAGCTGCATGTCCTTGCTCCAGAGTAATTGAGCTTCATAAAAACACTCTCATTACTCCCGTCTCCTTAGGACAACAGATAAGAAGTGTAGCAATTACCCACCTAACATAGTCTGCCTCTAAAACAAACATCACAAGCACACATGAACATGGGCATGTGGCTGTCAGGGGTACAATTGGAGAAATGTGCTATGAGGTGCTCTAGCCACTGCATACTTACACAATCCCAGACGGCGCAGCTTGTCAAATCTAGGATACACAGGAGTGACATCATATATGAGTCTGTTGCTGACCAAACCCAATTATACAGCACATGTCACTGTGGGTGCGTATGAATGAATGAATGTGTGCGTGTGTGTTTTACAATAATACATTCATTAGTAAAAATTCAAAACCATATCAGCCCTGTGTAAAACTCTAGAAGTGGCTGAAGCTTCCCACAGAGCAACAGAGGCAGAGCCTGGACCACAGGAGGCCACCAAGACGCTTTTAGGTCTCCTCCTTCATTCCAAAACACAGTATGCATCCCACACTCCAGCAAGACCTTCTTCCCTTCACCCTTTGGTCTCTCCCCAGAACAGAGCTCCCAATGGTGCTGCCTTGCTGCCTTTCGCATGGCTTCAAATCCCATTTCCACACGTGACTAGCTTTTCTATCTCAGACAAATTAAGTTCTTCACAGTTTCAATTTTTTTATCTAGAAAGTGTCATTTGAAAGATTAGGAGAATAAATGTATGGGTTTCCTCATGGAATACCTTTTCTCCTCTTCTACACAGGAAAAAAAAAAGTCAAGTGCAAACTGGCAAAGGAAAGGGGAGGATCTAGGAGTTAGTCAGCATAGCTAGGTGTTTCCTTTTAATGTTGTTGTTATTTATCTACCTGTTTGTGGTTTTTGCTTTTGTGCTTGTATTTTTTTGTTTGTTTGTTTTTGAATGAGGCAGGGTCTTGAGTAGCCCGGGTTACCTAGAACCTGCTATGTAGCTGAGGATGACCACAGACTCTTGTTCCTCCTGCTTCTTATTTTGTGACTTCTGGGATTACAGGCCTGCACCTTTTTTTTTTTTTTTTTTTTTTGGTTTTTTGAGACATGGTTTCTCTGTGTAGCTCTGGCTGTCCTGGACTCGCTTTGTAGACCAGGCTGGCCTCGAACTCACAGAGATCCACCTGTCTCTGTCTCCCGAGTACTGGGATTGAAGGCTTGTGCCACTATGCCTGGCTCTGGCCTGCACCTTTTGTGCCTGGCTTTCCATGTATTGAGGAGAGATCAAGCCAGGGCCTTCACACACAGTAGGAAAGCACTTCAGAAACTTACAAACCTAACAAAATAGAGCTTTTAAAACCTGGAATATGGGCTGGAGAGATGGCTCAGCGGTTAAGAGCACTGGCTGCTCTTCCAGAGGTCATGAGTTCAATTCCAGCAACCACATGGTGGCTCACAACCATCCATAATGAAATCTGGTGCCCTCTTCTGGCCTGCAGATATACCTGCAGACAGAACACTGTATACATAATAAATAAATCTTTAAAAAAAAAAAAAAACCTGGAATACACATAATAGTTTGTGAAACAACAAAATCGGAAATGCTTTAGCATTTTACACTTCCTTAAAAGACCAAAAAAAAAAAACCTCCAGAAATTATAGAAAAGCAGTAACATAATACAAAGGTTTTAATGGGTCCGAAAGAATTAACAAACTTTCCCATTTTTCAGCTCAACACTAAGAAACTGGAGTTTTGTTAAAAAGCAACAACAACAAAACTGTTCTGTTTCCAGACACATTTCCCACACGAATATTCTCACACATCGGCTGCTCTAGGTAAGCAAGGCCTGGCTGTGGGTCAGGAGCTTTGGGCAGCTGTGTGCTTGGGTGGGCATGAAAGGAATGAATGTGGTTATCAAGGCATTTCTGAGTAAGGAGCCCTTGGAAGGACAGGACACTGGGGGGTCATGGGAAAAGAAATCCCCTTCCCCCCACTTCCTGGCAGCATTCACAGTGTAGGGCCCATCGCAATTGATGTTTACCAGAGGGAACTGAAAAGGGGGCTCGCTGGGTGGGGGAGGGACAAGAAAGCATGCAGATACTCTGACTAGACTCCGGTTACATTGCACTTTAAGGATTTTTCTCTAAAAACTCTAGACACAATTTGCAAGCTTTAGCATACTTCACTGAGCAAAACATTTAATCCCTACAGCTTTGATAAATCCAAAGCATTTCTTCTTCAGCTAATCACACAAATAAAATTCAATTAAGGGAAAATACAATGTTCATTGTGTTCTTTTCAGAGCAATATGCAATCTGAAATTACTTTCCAGTGTCATAAAAAGAAATATTTCAGGGTTGGAAGCTTTCAAAATAAGAGTTGTCCTGGTTAAAACAAGCTTGCTGAAAAAAAAAATAGGTGGAAATACCCTGAATTTCATAAAAATCCAAGAATATTTTAATCAACAAAAGCCCCATATTTTATAATTTCTTTGGAAAAACTCAGTCCAATAATATTAACCAATTAATAAACCTTGAACTATACAACTAATATTACCAGCTTCTCTTTCTCTTTTTAAAGCAGTCTAAGCTAGTTACGGGAGCTTAAGCCAAACACTTGAGAAGTAGACGCAGTTAAGTCAGGAGTTCAAAGCCAGGCTCAGTTCTATCATGAGTTAAAGGCTTGCCTCAGTTAGCTACATAAGACCTTGTCTTAAATTCTTTTAAATAAATAGAGATAGATGAACAGACAGACAGACAGACAGACAAATGTGTGTATTCTATGGTTCTTTGTCTTAATCCAAAGGGTCTAAAAATAGTACAAGCACTTTCCCAAAAGATCTCAAATGGGGTTTGGTCTCAAGGAACAGCTTATCACTTCAGTTCTCGTACATATTTTCTCTGCAGCTGTGGATTTGCTGATGGAAGTGGGACTCACAGGCTCTGCTTGAACGCTATTAAACAGTCAGGCAAAACATGGTACATCAGCCAGCCTCCCTCTGGAATGCAGTAGGTATTGTTTTCCTCCCTTCTGCTTCTTTTTGTTTTTTTGGGTTTTAGAGCCCTGGCTGTCCTGGACTTACTTTTAGACCAGGCTGGCCTCCAACTCACAGAGATCCTCCTGCCTCCATTAAAGGCATGTGCCACCACCTCTGGCTTCCCTTCTGCTTCTTAAGAAAAGCAAATCAAAATATTTAAAAGCATTAAGTGTAATAATAAATAGATCTCCACATGCTTACTTTATTTGTAATGAAACATTTCCACTCTCTTACTGTCATCTGAGTAATAATTATTGGTTCCTGATAGCATCCTTTTCACTGTGTTAGTGGGAATACATGGTGTGCAGCCCTGTTCTAGTATGCTCTATGATGAACACCAAGTTCAAAAGTACCCTGTAGGCACAAAGGGCATTTCATCTTACATTTCCAAAGAATAGTCCTTTGATAAGGTAAGTCAAGGCAGGAAACTGCACAGAAACCATGGCGGAAGGTAACCTGCTAGCTCAAGCTCAGCCAGCTTTCTAAAGTAGTGTGGGGATGCCCAGGGGATGCCCAGGGATGCTGCTACCCACAGACGGAGGGCTGCCTGGTCCTAAACCCATCTGATTTGAGAAATCTCTCATGTGATACTAAGCTGTGCCAAGTTGATAGCTGAGGCTAACGAAGACAAGACTAATGAGCTGATTAACCTGAGAAATGAGAATGCATATGTGTGTAAATTGGTGATCTTGTCTGCTTTAAGTATTTAAACTAATATCACATCATTTTGTGTAAGGTTTTTTTTTTTAAATATTTCTTTTGAATTTATTTTACTTTATATGTGTTGTAGTTAGGGTTTTATTGCTGTGAAGGGAAACCATGACCAAGGCAACTCTTATAAAGGAAAACATTTAATTGGGTGTGGCCTACAGTTTCAGCGTTTAGACCATTATCATCATGGTGGGAAGCATGGCAGCATGCAGGCAGACATGGTGCTAAAGAAGGACCTCAGAGTTCTATATCCTGATCTGAAGGCAACAGGAGGAGACTGTGTGCTGCACTGGGCAGAGCTTGAGCATAGAAGACTTCAAAGTCTGCCCCCACTGTGACACACTTCTTCCAACAAAGACACACCTACTCCAACAAGGCCACACCTCCTAGTAGTCACTCGCTATGGGCCAAGCATTCAAATGCATGAGTTTATGGGGGCCATTCCTATTCAAACAGCTTATTATGAACCCATGTGAGTGTTGAGAACTAAACCTGTCCTCTGCAAAAGCAGCAAGTATTCTTATCCACTGAGCCATCTATCCGCCCCTTATTATACTTAATGCTATATTAAATAAATTTCTTTAGTATGTGTGCGTCTATGTATGTACACACATGTTATTGTGTGTGTGTGTGTGTGTGTGTGTGTGTGTGTGTGTGTGTGTGTGT
>CAJQZJ010004767.1:3791275-3816451 GCA_907164525.1 Lophiomys imhausi
ACACACACACACACACACACACACACACACACACACACACACACAGTAGAAGCAAGGCCATGAACCTGTATGTCATGTGCAGATTCTGGGTGTTTATGCTAAAAACAGAATTGTTAAGAAGTTCACACAGGGAAGCAAATTTTTATTTCCTTTTCTTCTTTTTTTTTTAAATTGAAAACAAAGTTTTTCCCAATCAGTACATTCTGATCGAAGTTCCCTCCTTCACGTCCTCCCAGATCATCACCATCTTCTCATCCATCCAACTCCATGCCTTCTCTCTCTCTCTCTCTCTCTCTCTCTCTCTCTCTCTCTAGAAAACAAACAGGGAGGAGAGCATGTGCGTACGCGCACACACACAGCTCACAAAACCACAAGATCATGAATGTTAATATATAGCCAAAAGACAAGTAACTTTAAAAATGCTGAAACAAAGCATTATGAGACAGAACATCTCCCAAAGAACTGGAGTCTATTTTGTGTTGTCCATCTACTACTGGGAATTGGGTGACCTTTAAATATGTTTTGTATATTTAGTGAGACTCCCTTGGAGAACTTTATTTTACTTTTGTGAACAGTTAGCAATAGGACATTAATCCCTAACCCTAACAATAGGGTTAGAGAGGGATGGTGTCCAATTCCCCTCTCAGCACTGAGAGTCCATCTGACTTGAATCTGTGCATGCTGCCACAGTCTCTGTGAGTTCGTATGTGTGCAGCCCTGCTGTGCCTGGAAGGTTTGTTTCCTTGGTGTCTTCCATGTCCACTGGCTCCTATCATATTTCCGCCTCCTCTTCCCATAGTTCCCTGAGCCCTGATACGTGGGGTTCAATGAAGACACCCCATATAGGACTGAGCGTTCCAAGGTCTCTCACTCTGTACATTTTCTAGTTGCTGTTCTCTGGATTTGTTCCCATCTCCTGCAGAAAGATGTGTCTCTGATACTGACTGGATGAGACACAGACATATGAGTATACCAAAATGTCATTAGGAGTCATTATATCGCTATGTTCCTTTAACAAGGTGGTTCTCAACCTTCCTAATGCTGTACCCCTTTAATACAGCTCCTCATGCTATAGTGATCCCAACCATAAAATTATTTTGTTGCTAAATAGCAACAAAATGTAATTTTGCTACTATTATGAATCGTAATGTAAATATCCAATATGCTGGATGTGTGATATGCAACCCCCAAAGGAATCACAACCCCTAAGTCCAGAATGGCTGCCCTAGCAGAACAATAGCATTTGGTTTTCCCTTAAATCCATACACAGGTTCTTAGCCACTAAAGTAATGTCAGGCATGGATTCCATGTCATGGAGTGGACCTTAAATCCAATCAGATACTGATTGTTTACTCCAACTTCTGTGCCACTCTTCCCTGCTCCAGCATATCATGCAGGCAAGTGAAGACTGTAGAGTGAAGGGTTGTAGCTGGGTTGGTGGCTGCAGAGTCCCTTCCAGTACCATGAATATTATTAGTTGGTAAGGGTGAAGGTCCTAGTCAAGTACCAGCTCAACTTCTCCATTTTCTTTTCTGTTTTTGTTTTTGTCGTTGCTGTTTTTGTTTTTAAGCTTTTTTTTTTTTTTTTTTTTTTTGCCGAGACAGAGTTTCTCTCTGTAATAGTCCTGGTTGTCCTGGACTCACTATTTAGACCAGGTTGCCCTCAAACTTACAGAGATCTGCCTGCCTCTGGCTCCCAAGTGCTGGGATTAAAGGTGTGAGCCACCATGCCCAGCTTTTTTTTTTTTTTTTAAGCTTTTTAAGACAGAGTTTCTCTGTGTAATGCCCTAGCTATCTTGAACTGCCTTTGTACACCAGGCTGGCCTCAAAACTCACAGAGATCTGCCTACCTCTGCCTCCAGAGGCTGAGATTAAAGGTGGGAGCCACCATGCCAGGCAACTTCTCCATTTTCAATGTGTTACATAGGTCTTATCTTCAGCAATAGATTCTTTCCATTAGTCTGGGGAGAGCAGCCAATAGCTTTGGCAATGGGCTGAGTTGTTGGCGGGTTTCCATGGGGCATTTTTGGCCAAAACTCGATTAGATGTCACCTGTTCCTGACACTGGAGGTTTCGCTTGGTGGCAGAGAGATGTAGTCTGGCATTTGTCTCCCCTGTTATTTAGAGATTTCATTTCCATTTCTTTCATGTATGTATATATCTTAAGAAGGTTCTGCTGAGGTAAGTTTCCATATGAACCTTTAAATGGCCCTTAGTATTATCTGTCTCTCTCCATATTCCCTTCTTCCCTCTCTATTTAACCTGTTCATTCCAGTCTCTGCACTCCATCTCTCCATAATTACATATTCTATGTCCCCTACCTTGGGAATTTCTTCTCACTCCTCCTCTGCACTCTATACCTAACCTCTGTGGATATACAAATACAACCACATATGAGAGAATACATACCACATTTATCTTTTGGGGTCTGGGTTATCGCACTCAGAATGATTTTTTTTTCTATCTCTACTCATTTACCCACAAATTTCATAATTTCAGGTTTGTTTTGTTTGTGGTTTTATTGTTGGCTTGCTTGTTTGTTTGTTCTTGGTGGTGGTGGTGGGTTGTTTTGTTTTGTTTAATGATGAGTAAGTGTCTCTGTAGTAGGATAAAACATCCTTTGAGTATATGTCCAAGAGTTGTATAGCTGGACCTTAAGGTAGATCTATTCCCAACTTCTATAAGCAGATTTTGCAGAAGGAATGACAGAATCCCAGAGCAGACAAAGAGGCATTACCAGGCACGGAGTACAAGTGCCAGTAGAATTTGAATTGTACTGGTATTTTTATTCTGTTTTTTAAATCAAGACTGTTGGCTTTTTTTTTTTTTTTTGCCATTCTAGTTAAAGCTATAAAGGCTTTTAGTAATCTGCCCTTATCCCCACTTATTCCCTCATATCTTGTTATTGCTTATGTGTTTGTAATCCTGAATAATGTAAGTTTTCTCAGGTATATATTATATATATCTGAGTGAGCAAAAGAAACTACCACATATCTGGGTTCCACAGGCCTAATAAAAATGTGCACTGTCATTAAGCTTCCCAGCCATGCTCTCTGGTAAAGCTACGTGCGCCTCAAATTTTACTGTAAATCCGATTCACCTGGTGGTACTACGTGCAGCAGATCCAAACTCAATACACCAGATGAAATCTACTGTTGCTGTCAGCCCTGCTGGTCCTGGATCCACACTCAGCAGGAAGACCATGAGAGCAGACACCCTTCACTGGAACCAAACTGGGGCATGCTGTCTGCGAAAAGGTTAGGCTGCCCACTACTACCACATCTGCTTCGTGCATTATCAGAGGAAAAGGCAAAACATTCCAGGAGAATGGGCAAAAGCACAGATGTAATTCTAACAAAGTCCACTTTACTCACGAATCATACCTAAAAAGATTTTGTGGAATGAATAAACGGCTACAATTACCTGCAGCATTCAAAATCTATTTTGTAAACAAGGGATGTCCCGTTATTTAAATTCCTACTGAAGGCGAAGGCACTTTTTTACATTTTATCTATTTGTATGTGTGTGTACACGTATGTGTTTGCGTGTGTGTGTGTGTGTGTGTGTGTGTGTGTGTGTGTGTGTGTGTATACACAGGTCCCCACAGCACACATTTGGAGGTCAGGAAACAAAGGGCAATTGGTTCTCTCCTGCCCCTGTGTGGCTCATGGAGACCAGAGCCAGGTCAGTAAGATTGTCAGCAAGTGCCTTTCTCTGCTGCGTCATCTTGTCACACACACCCCAACCATTTCTGAGGTCTTCTTGTTATTTTTACAAATATTCATTCATCATGTGTGTGGTCATACAAGTGTGTATGTATACATGGGAGAACATGTCACAGTGCACACGTGGTGTCAGAGAGCAACTAGAAGTCAGGTCTCTCCTTCCATCCTGTGGGCTCCAGGACTGAACTCAGTCAGCCTACATGGAAAGTGCCCTTACCGGAGAGCCATTTCACTGGCCCAGTGCTTTTTAAATTGAGTGTTATGTCAGCTACATTTCTCATCACTGTGACCAAATATCTGACAAGAAGCAGCTTGAGGGAGGAAGGATTTACTGGCTCCCTGATTGAAGGGACACAGCACATTCTAATCAGTAAGGCATGGTGGGTATCCCTGTGGTACAGCAGGAGTGTGTCCCTGTTTGCTCACATCTTCGATCTGACAGGGAGTGAAGCCAGGACATAAACCTCAAGGCTCTCCTGCAGTGACTCACTTCCTCCAGCTAGTCACAATCCCCTAAAGAGCCGCCACCTCCCAAAAGAACAGCACCAAGTGTCCAAACACAGAAGCCTATAGGGGCATTTCCCATCAAAACCACCAAGTATCAACATAATATGTTGTAAAACAACTCAATGGTGCCAAAACTCCTACAAAATAGAACAGACTATAAGGTTTGCTGCTGTAACTTTTAAAAAGGAACTTAGCTGGGGGTCAATGTTGGGGTACTGAGGTAACCTGAGACCCCTGCCCACCCCATGCCCTCTCAAATCACTGTCTGTAAAACTGGCTTTAGTGATGACTTCAATAAGAATACTTACATTCTTACTAAAATGTCTTGTCATTTCTTTGTTCTTACATATTCCCCTAGGAATATGCTCAAACCAGCTAATGCGCAAAAGCCTCTAAACACATAAATTAGAGCTATAAACGCATAGAAGTCCATAGATTTCAAAAGTAATGAGAAAGGCTGAGAAATTATACTCAGATCTTCTAAGACTTTAAAATGGATGCAGAGCTACTCCCTTAAAATCAGGAAATGCAACTCTGTATTTGACCTTTCCTCCTCCTAGTTTTAACAGAGGTTAAAGATCAGAGCCAGATAGTCCTTACAGATGACACTAAAACCTGTGCTCCAAGGACAAAGTTCCTTTGAAGACAGCAAACCTTTGGCTTTACAGGGAGACACTTTACTGTGAGGTAATCTGTAAAAGACACTGCCAACAGCTAATCTGCATAAGTATGTTTTAAAGTGACTCAGAAAGGGGAAGGGTGTGTTCAAAGTGCAACATACACATGTATGAAGTGTCATTATGCACTCTAGAACCATGTATGGTGAGTATAAGCCAATGGGAAAATACGTTCAGTTGTGTGTGTGAGTGTGCCAATATATATATGTACGCTCACGCTCCTGGAAAGCTTGATCTCTCAGAAATTTTGGGTTTTATCCCAATATTTTTTGTTATTCCACTCAGCAATTCCTTCATCACCAAAGTAGGTACTGAAAATTAAGTCCCACAAGACCTTTCTCTTTTCTTAACCATATGAAGAAAACTCTGCCAAGAGAGAGAGAGACAGACAGAGAGACAGAGAGGGTGCGGGGAGGGAAGGAGGGAGGGGGGGAAGGGAGAGTGTTTAAAGCTAATATTTACTAAGCCTTTAGTTTGTGCTAACCATCCTGCCAAGAGGGCTAAGTAGTTCTAATCTGCACTTGCACAGCATTCTTAGGAGTTGCGTATCTCCACAGCTTGAGTACAGACACCCAGTTAGTTAGAGTCTGCACCAAGATTTGAATTCAGCAGGTGAAAACTGCTCTTATCCACAATTTCCACTCCTGGTTTGTATCAAGTGAAGGTGCATGTTAAATCCCAGGCTTTATGACCAACCAACCATATGTTGCCTGCATCCATGGAGACTGATTCCATTATGGAAGTACATGAACACGCTAATCAGACAACCTTTGAGGTTGGCTAATTACTGTGACTAACAGAATCGAGACCTTTTTTTTTTTTTGGTTTTTCGAGATAAGGTTACTGTGTATAGTCCTGGCTGTCCTGGACTCACTTTGTAGACCAGGCTGGCCTCGAACTCACAGTTATCCGTCTCCCGAGTCCTGGGATTAAAGGTGTGTGCCACCACACCCATCCATAATGAAGATCTTAATGTTAGATACTCAACACATGAGGCATCTTCCAAGATTTGTAGTAAACTGGAGATTATTTTTCCCTTTGCCAAACTGAGGCTTAAGGTAGGTGTCTTGGTGAAGGGGAACACCATGATTAAGACATAGACACTCACTAGGTCAAGGATACAGCTCACAGACCTTTTTTTCTCAGGGCCTTCTGGAGACTTTACTGTCTGACTTTACCACATGACCTACCTGGCATGTCCAAAACCATCCTATAGGAGTTAACATGTACCTTGAAATCATAGATTCTCCATAGCCAGATAAGCATGTTTCATTGTGTCCAGCTGTAGTAACAAGCCTGTATTTACAGCTTTTTGCTTTGCGGTTGTCTTAGTTAGGGTCACTATTACTGTGATGAAACACCATGACCAAAGCACTTGTGGAAGAAAGGGTTTATTTCACTCACAGTTCCATATAACAGTCCATTGTCAGAAGCAGTGAGGACAGGAACTCAAGAAGGTCAGGAACCTGGAGAAAGGAGCTGACACAGAGGCCATGGAAGGGTGTTACCTACTGGCTTGCTCCCCATGGCTTCTTCAGCCTGCTCTCTTATAGTGCCCAAGACCACCAGTCTGGGGGTGGCCCCCACAATGATCTGGGCCCTCCGCCATCAATCACGAGTTTAGAAAATATCCTACAGGCTTGCCTATAATTTGATCTTATGGAAGCATTTTCTTAATTGAGGTTCCCTCTTCTCAGATGACCTTAACTCATGTCAAGTTGAACTAAAACCAGCTAGAATAATGGCGATGTGTCTGTGTTTGCAAGTTTGTAGGGGTAATGACAACTCTATCTAGCTGTTTTAAACCCTTAACAGCTATCCAGACTTTGTTCACTCAGCCATTGAATATTGTCCTAGGTCCTGAGGATTATGCAGGTAATAATATATAATAATAATATATTATAAATAATTATTTATATTATATAATATGTTATTATATTATTATATTATATATTAAAAATTATATATAAAATAATAACAAAAGAGGTAAAGACACAAAAATCTGATGAGTGGGTGAAACCTGTAACCCCAGTTTTAAGGAGGATGAAACAGTAGAATCACAAGTTCAAAGCCAGCTTGGACTATGTCATCTGAAACCCTGTCTCAAAAGGAAAACACACACACACACACACACACACACACACACAAGAGTAAAACAAAACATACAACGTGTTAGATTATAAAAAGTGATACATATGAGAAAGATGGCGACAAAATGCAGGAAAAGCAGTCAATGAGCTGTTCAACTATTTTTAAAAAGGCAAGAGAGGATCCTTTTGAGAAACATGCTTCTGAGCAGTTCTGCTGGAAATCCCCAGCTCAGGATGTTCCTAACAACACAGAGTCAGGCATCCTCATGACTCCTGACTGGTCTGGGCAGGAGGCAGCACCAACAGTCCTTTCTTAGCAGCATTAAAGAGTCAATAGCACACTCTCACCAATGTTCCCAGGGTCCCCAAAGTGGATCACAAAATCCAATGGCACCTAGATATAGAATCTCTTTCTCCCAAGTAGCCCCTGTCATCGGAGAATGACTATACAAGCAGAAAACAGAAAAGATTTGTCCACACTCACTTAGAATCCAGACTCAGGGCTGACTTTGAAGGAACACAAAATAACAGAAAGAAACCTGGATTCTAAGAGGCACCAACACATCATTACTTCACTTTAGAACCATTTACAAGTGAGCATTCTATTGAAAAGTCAAGAAATAAAGACTGTGGCGGTAGATGGATAAGAACAATGTATAGTGACACATAAACAAGGGTACCATGATGAAGCCCATTGCTTGAGTCTAGCCTTGAAAATCAGCTTCAAGATGAGAAAGAACAATCCACATCAACAAATATAATACAGGGGGCAGTTTGTTATTATTTATGGGACTGACAAAACAGATCAACAGGAAGAAGCATCTGCCACTCTAGCCTGATTGCCCAAGTTCAATCTTCAGAAGCCATGCAAACGTGAAAGGAAAGAACTGAACACACAAAGTTGTCCCCTCACCTCCAAAAGTGGCATGGCATCCACACCCTCATACACACGCCATATACACAGATATAATAATAGTAAAGTCCTCAATTAAAAACTTAAAAGAGGGCTGGAGTGATGGCTCAGAGGTTAAGAGCACTGGCTGTTCTTCCAAAGGTCCTGAGTTCAATTCCCAGCAACCACATGGTGGCTCACAACCATCTACATTGAGATCTTGTGCCCGGGCATTTATGTAGAGAAAATACTGTATACATAATAAATTAATAAATAAATGTTAAAAAAAACTTAAAAGACTTTTTGTAAGTCTCATGAAAGAAAGAAGACTTTGCAATGCATTAGCTGTAGCTTATGGCTGCATGTTAACTGGTGTAGTTGAAGACACATGCCCTCTGAAGGTGCTTGGTTGGAAAGGAATTCAAGCTTCCAATATGTACACAATGTCTTTTTTACTTAATTAATTAATTTATTTATTGCAGATTTATTTATTATATATACAGTGTTCTGTCTGCAGGTGTGCCTGCAGGCCAGAAGAGGGGACCAGATTTCATTATGAATGGTTGTGAGTTACCATGTGGTTGCTGGGAATTGAACTCAGGACCTCCGGAAGAACAGTCAATGCTCTTAACCTCTGAGCCATCTCTCCAGTCCCATACACAATGTCTTAAAATTTGTTAAAGCACTGATATTCCAGCTGTCATTAAAGTTCATCTAAAAGGTCTATTCTTGGTCAGAAGACCCACCCACCCCCTCCTCTTACTGCAGATCTTGCCAAAGGCTTTGTAACCAGGCAAAGTCCACCTCTGGAGCACGATATCCTCAGAGAGGAGTTTCTGTGATTTCTTTATGTTGTAATTGTCAAAGTTTTGGTTTTGTTCTGTTCTGGGGTGTTTTGTTGTTGATGTTGTTTTGGGGTTTTGTTTGTTTGCTTGTTTTGGTTTGGTTTTGATTTTTTGAGACAGGGTTTCTCTATGTATCACTGACTGTCCTGGACTCACTTTGTAGACCAGGCTAGCCTTGAACTCACAGATATCCACCTGTCTCTGCCTCCTGACTACTGGGATTAAAGGAGTTTGCCACCATGCTGGGCTCCTGTTCTGGTTTTTGTTGTTGTTGTACTGTTTATGGTAGTTTGAATGAAGGATGTCTCTATAGATTGGTATATTTGATTTGGGGAGGTTGTAGAATCTTCAGAAGTCAGAGCCTTGCTGGAGGAAGTATGTCACTGGGGGTAGGGGGGAGTTTTGAGTGTTAGTAGTCTTGCCCCACTTCCTGTTCATTCTCTACTTGGTGTTCCTGGTTGAGATGTGACCTCTGAACTTCCTGCTCCTGTCTCTTGTCATCATGCCTTCATGGCATGATGGACTATTCTGTCTCTGGAAACATAAACCTAGGCAAACTCTTCATTGCCTTGGTCATGGTGTTTTATCACACAGCAAGAGAAAGGTAGTTAATACACGGGCTAGCAAATCCAGGGGCTCACAAATACTAGGCTATTGCTCTACCATGTTTTATCCCTAGCTCTATTCCCAACCCTCTTTCTACTTTTTATTCAGAAACAATGTCTCATTAAGTGGCCCAGGGTGGCACTGAACTCACTTTGTAGTCTAGGCACACCTTGACTTTGCAATTCTCTTGTGTCACCCTCCTGAACAGCTAGGATTACAGGCTCAAGTCAAATCTATCACCAGCTGGACTTTTTTCTTTTTTTTTTTTTTTTTTGATGTCTGGATTTCCTTTGGCCATCTAGAATTTATAAATGTATGAATAAATATTAACTATTACACTTATTAATTTATTGACTGTGAAGATCAAGGCTATGCCTTCTCATGTCCTATGAAAGGAATAATGGTATTCTCTGGCCAGCACCCTCATTTAATGAGCAACAAAGATAACTTCTTTGTTCTTGTTGTTAAGATTAACCTGGAGTTAACAGTTGGATCATTCCAGAAGATTTCTAGAATTACTGAAGAAAGTGGGAGAGGGATCTAAAGCTGATTGGTTTTATACTTTTAAATCTATTGTGGATTTTTTTGTGTTGAATAAGTGCATTAAAAATACCTTCAACAATGAACATGTGGTGGTAGCTTACAACAGCCCATAAGTCCCCAGTTGCCAGGGATCTGGTGCCATCTTCCAAACCCATAGGCACAAGCATGTACATTATACACATACTGCCAAACACTCATACACATTAAATAAATATGTTCTAAAATTTTAAATCATTAAAAATCAATTGATGGAATGTACCACATCAACAAAGGAAAAGTCATACAAGACTTGCAGGCAAGTCTTTGTAATAATGTTCCTCATAAGAGGCAAGACATGTAAGTAACCAAGATGCCAACAAAGAAAACAACCTGGACAAACTAACTGGTGTGTCTACATACAACACAATGTTGTTTAACACTAAAAGAGCTACCACATCACAAAATGAATGGCCCTGAGTAAAAGACCAATGGAAACCCCTACAGACCATATGATTCTAAGTCCAAGGCATTCTAGGAAATGCAAAACTAGTAGAATACCATTCTATAAGTATGACAACCTCAGGACAGTCCAAACCACAAAGGGAACACAATGAAACCTACCGACTTTGGTTAAAAACAATCTACAAATAAACTCATTCATTTTAACAAATGAACCACATCTAATGTATTTTTTTTTTTTTTTTTTTTTTGGTTTTTCGAGACAGGGTTTCTCTGTGTATCCTTGGCTGTCCTGGACTCACTTTGTAGACCAGGCTGGCCTCGAACTCACAAAGATCCGCCTGCCTCTGCCTCCCAAGTGCTGGGATTAAAGGCGTGCGCCACCGCGCCCGGCTCTAATGTATATTTTAACAGGGAAACTTCACATGTATGAAGAGGAAGAGGAAGGGAGGTTACCCTGAAACTGTAGTATTGACTCAATGTAGAAAAACCATTAAGCTGGACGTGGTGGTGCACACCTTTAATCCCAGCACTCGGGAGGCAGAGGCAGACGGATCACTATTAGTTCAAGGCCAGCCTGGTCTTCAAAGCGAGTCCAGGACAACCAGGGCTCTGTTACACAGAGAAACCACCTGAATTTGTATATTGTAGTTCACTGTAATTGTAAAAGTTTTGAGTACTCTGAAAATCTTCACAGTAAAACATTGTAAGAAAAGAATAATTGAAGGTCCATGTACTTACGTATTTTAAATTGTTAAATAAACTCAACTCATCAGTAATAAACCTTCAAAGGAAACATAACCTTAAGCAATAAAGCTACATAAAGTTAATATTAGAAGTCCTTAAAGTTTTTTCTCTTTTAACATATTTTTATTAATCCTTAGAGAATTTATTATAGGCATACTATGCATTTTGATATCTACCCCCATTTTCCCCTTAGCCCCTCCTATGTTCACACACATCCTGCCCCTTAAATTCATGTCCTCTTTCTTTTCTGTAACTTGCTGAATTTAACTTGTGCTGCTCATATAGGCTTGGTTGTGGGCAGTCCACAGGAGCATGGTCAACTGTCCCTTCAAAAAGTCCCCCCCCAACCCCCACTGTCAGTACCTCTCAGCTGTGGTGTGAGTCATTTTAAGTTCTGTGAAGATTTTTGTTTTGTTTTATTTTTGTTTATCTTTTTCTAAATAGTCCTTTAGATTTTGAATTTAACCGTGTTAGTTTATAAGTCTAGAATTTTCCTCTTGGAGAGTTTGCATTCCCCATGAGAAAAACAGTTCTGTTATTACTAAAAATTATCATTATTGCATAAACAGTTCTGAAATGTTAGAGAAAGTTTGGAAAACAGAACAAAAATAATATTCCCACCATCAGAACAGCCATCTGTATGAGATGTCGTCCCACTTTTTCCCAGTGTTATTAAGAATAACTACATGAAAACAGCCTATTTGTGGATCTTTTGGAGTCCACCTTAAATCTCCAATTTACTTTAGGTGGTAAGAAAGCACACATTTAATTTTGTTAGATTATATATAGTTTCTGAGAACCCAGTAGAATCAAGGAGTGACATGTTGAAAATTTCCACTTCGTCTACACAAACCACTTTCCTGTGTGGACAGTCCGCATGGTTTCCCTCCTGTACCAAGGAGATCCCAGGTTAGAAAAACACAGACTATACAGTCTGCCATAGCCAAAATACAAGGCGCCCACTTATGCTCAGAATCCCAGCATACTCTACGCGGCTGCCACCTCCTAGACAGGAGACACAGGGGAGGAACAATGATCTCCTGCTAAGCAGTGACAGCTGAGGCTCAGATGCAGACTCCAGCAGCAGTGACTCAACCAACAGCAGGAATTTGGAATGACAGAGCCTGGAATTGAGAAGTGATAAATAGCTTGGCTGATAAGCTTTCTCTGGTCCCCTTCTCTTTCCAAGCGTTTCTCTCTGCAAATGTGAAATGGCTGCTCTGTTCTTTTATGCTGGATAACAGATTCAAGATGTGCAAAATCTGCAGGACAATGAGAGCTGATAGAGCCAAGTTTAGCACCTATCACTGTGAACCTTCGAGCACACACAGAAAAACAGACAGACAGTCAGTCAGTCAGAGAAAGATGGGTAAGGGCAGAGGAGATGACAGAACTATGTATTCAGCTAGATCCGAGCTCCCAGCATTTCACAGGCAGGCACACAAGCAGAGAAAAGAGCTAGAATGTGGCCTGGACTAGACTTGACCTCTTACTTCTTCTGAGTCCGTCTGTTTGCCTCACATTGTACTGCTTGTTGCCACAGAGACCAATGCTAAGCAATTATGTCAGCCAAACCTTCCCACGGAGCTTGAAGTGGGCACATCCTTCAGCCAGTCTTAATGTACATCAAATCTATATCTATATGCAAAATGTTACCTCATGTGTAACTGTTTTATGACAGCATTGCACATGACAGCTATTTCAACTGAAAGAAAAGAATATCTAGTGGTGAAAAAAGAACTGGAGAAAAAGAAAACAGAAGACATTTAAACATTCCCTGAATTGTTTCTGGTCATCCTGGACCAAACCCTGTTAATCTTCATGTTTTAATTAGACCGTGGGTCTTTCCAGGTTCTTTTCAGCCATGTGTGTTTTCTTTGAAAGATGATTTTTTTTTTTTTTTTTTTTTTTGTCTATAAGAGAATCACTGTGCTAAGTAAGTCATGTAAACCACAAGCTGTCAAGGAGCTCTTCCCCCATCTCAAATGCTACTCATTAAATAGTTTAAGCCTTAATGAAAAAAGGAGCCATCCAGTGTAGAATTCTTTTAAACAAGTACTCTACATAAGGCACAGAACCATTACATGGTGTGGGACTTCAAATGAGAACCACCAAGCTTACTTATTTGAATAACCCATAGCAGTGTTTGAGAAGGTTCAGACTCTTTAGGTGGTACGGCTTGACTGGTAGAAATATGTCATTGGGGGTGGGCTTTGAGATTTTTGTACCCTGTTTTTTCTCCCTGTGTCCTGCCTGTGTGAAATGTGATCTCTCAGCTTCCTGACTGCCTGGCAGGACAGTTTCTGTCCCCTTCCTGGTCCTATTGGACTGTCCACCACCCCCAACCCCCGGAACTGAATCTCTGAAGGTCTTTTCTCCTATAAGTTACTTTTTCACAGAAAACAAAATTCATGAATCTACATGGATAAAATGTTTAATTTAGATGACATTTTGTCCAACACAGGATTCAGTATTAGTTCACTTTTTGATTGTTTCTTTATTGCTTCTTGAGACAAGGTCTCCTGTACCATGCATCGAGTCCAATTTCCTACTTTGTCAAACCTTAAGCTTCTGATCTTCTTGCTTCTACCTGCAGAGAACTACCTAGGTACAGCAGGGCCCATCACATGCAGGTCTATGTGGTACTGGACATTGAATCCAGAGCCTTGTGTACACTAGGCAACCACTCTAAGAACTGAGCTATGTCTCTAGCCCTTGTTCACGCCTTTTTAAGATTTATTTTTATTTATCTTTACATTCGTTGTGTGTGGACACATGTGTCTGCAATGTCTACTGAGACCACAAGAGAGCACTGGATTTCCCAGAGCTCGAGTTACAAGCAGTTGTGAGCCACTGACATGACTGCTAGGAACTGAATTCTGGTGCTCTAGAAGAGCGGCAGATGCTCTTAGCTGAGCATCTCTCCAGACCACCCTTCACTTTTTATATAGCCAATATTTATAAATGCCCTAAAGATTGAGAAATGACTACCCACCCTATGGTAGGCTAAATTAGATGATTCTAATTTAATCCAATTATTGTTCTTCAGGGACTCATTTTTGATTTCTCATTTACAATATATTTTTTAAAATTGTTAACGTATATATAGCTTCAATTTATTTCTCCACTTTTTGTTTGTTGACATTTTCATCACATTTATTTATTGTCACCTTAAAACCAGAGATGACATCCTTTGTTCTCTGTTTCAAACGCACTCACTTGAGTGAATCTACCCTTTTTTTCTAACAGCCAATACATGTCCCTCCAAAACTTTGAAAAGCTCAGTAGAGTAGAATAAGAAGGCATGGCTGATTTCAGAGGGGTAAGTTTAAGCAGAAAATGTCTGCTTTCAGAACGAGGTAGATAAGCTTTCTTGACCTTCATGTCACTTGCAGGATGAGAGGGTTCTGAACGCCTTCTAGATGTTTTAAAATTTACTTATTTGCTTATTTTACATTTCAATCGAATCCTTCCCCCTCCCCCTTCTCTCCTACCTCCCGCGGAACCAACCCACTCTGGTACATCAAATAGCATCAGGACTAAGTGCCTCCTCTTCCACTGAGGCAAAACAAGGCAGCTCTGCTAGGAAAATGGGATCCAGAGGGAGGCAACAGACACCAAGTCTGAGATAGTCCCCGTTCCAGTTTTTAGGAGATCCAGTTGAGGAACAAGCAATCCATCAGCTTGATATGTATGGTAGGCCTACGACCAGTCCATGCAAGTTCTTTGGTTGGTGGTTCAGTCTCTATGAGGCCCCTGCTGTCCAAGTTAATTGGCTATGTAGGTCTTCTTGTGGCTTCCTTGACTCCTCCAGCTCCCTCGAACATTCCCCTAACTCTTCCACAAGACTCCCTGAGTTTTGCCTAATGTTTGTCTGCGGGTCTCTGCATCTGTTTCCATTACCTGCTGGGTAAAGCCTCTCAGATGGCAGTTATGTTAGGTTCCTGCTCCAGTTCCCTCTCTCCATCCACTTCCAATGTCAATTTTATTTCTCCTACTTAGAGGGATTCAAGCATCATGCCTTGAGCCCTCCTTCTCATTTTATGAAGCTACAGTTACTCTGATACCTAAACCACACAAAGACCCAACAACGAAAGAGAATTTCAAACCAATTTCCC
This sequence comes from Lophiomys imhausi, assembly GCA_907164525.1. Lineage (NCBI taxonomy): Eukaryota > Metazoa > Chordata > Mammalia > Rodentia > Muridae > Lophiomys > Lophiomys imhausi. Next base: position 3,806,463 of record CAJQZJ010004767.1, read on the forward strand.
TCATGAACATAGACACAAAAATACTTAATAAAATACTCGCAAACCGAATCCAAGAACACATCAAACACATCATCTATCATGACCAAGTAGGCTTCATTCCAGGGATGCAGGTAGAGTTTAACATATGAAAAATCCATCAATGTAATCCATCATAAAAACAAACTGAAAGAAGAAAAACCACATGATCATCTCACTAGATGCTGAAAAAGCCTTTGACAAAATCCAACACTCCTTCATGATAAAAGTATTGGAGAGATCAGGGATACAAGGCCCATTCCTAAACAAAATAAAGGCAATATACAGCAAGCCTATAGCTAACATCAAATTAAATGGAGAGAAACTTAAAGCAATCCACTAAAATCAGGGACAAGACGAGGCTGTCCACTCTCTCCATATCTATTCAACATTGTATTTGAAATTCTAGCTAGGATAATAAGACAACTAAAGGAGATCAAGGGGATACAAATTGGAAAGGAAGAAGTCAAAGTATCCTTATTCACAGATGATGATAGTGTACATAGGTGATCCCCAAAATTCTACTAGAGAACTCCTACAGCTGATAAACACCGTCAGCAAAGTGGCTGGATACAAAATCAACTCAAATAAATCAGTAGTCCTCCTTTACAAAAATGATAAACAGGCTGAGAAAGAAATTAGAGAAGAACACCCTTCTCAATAGCCACAAACAATATAAAGTGACTTGGTGTCACTTGGTGTGACTCTAACCAAGCAAGTGCAAGATCTGTATGACAAAAACTTCAAGTCCCTGAGGAAAGAAATTGAAAAAGACATTGGAAGATGGAAAGATCTCCCATGCTCATGGATCGGTATGATTAACGTAGTAAAAATGGTTCTCTTACCAAAAGCAATCTACAGATTCAATGCAATTCCCATCAAAATCCAGACACAATTCTTTGCAGAACTTGAAAGAACAATTCTCAATTTCATATGGGAAAATAAAAAACCCAGGGTAGCAAAAATAGTCCTGTACAATAAAAGAATCTCTGGAGGTATCACCATCCCTGACTTCAAGCTTTACTACAAAGCAATAGTAATAAAAACCACATGGTATTGGCCTAAAAACAGACAGGTTAATCAATGGAATCAAATCAAAGAGCCAGAAATAAACTCAAACACTTATGGAAACTTGATTTTTGACAAAGATGACAAAAACCATGCAATGGAAACCAGAAAGCATCTTCAACAAATGGTGCTGGTCTAACTGGATGTCTACATGTAGAAGAATGCAAATAGACTGATATTTATCACCCTGCACAAAACTCAAGTCCAGGTGAACCAAAGACATCAATATAAAAACGGACACACTAATTCTAATAGAAGAGAAAGCAGGGAAAAGTCTTGAAATAATTGGCACAGGAAACAACTTCCTGAACAGAACACCAATAGTTCAGGCACTAAGATCAACAATCAATAAATGGGACCTCATGAGACTGGAAAGCTTCTGTAAGGCAAAGGACACTGTCAGTAGAGCAAAATGGCAGCCTACAGATGGGGAAAAGATCTTCAGTAGCCCCACATCCAATAGAGGGCTAATATGAAAAATTTACAAAGAACTCAAGGATTGAAACACCAACAAACAAAATAATTCAATGAAAAAAAAATGGGTACAGAGCATTTACTGCAGAGGAATATCTAAGAGCTGTGAAGCACTTAAAGAAAAGCTCAACATACCTAGTCATAAGAGAAATGCAAATCAAAACCATTATGAGATTACACCTTATACTTGTCAGAACGGTTAAGATCAATCAACTTGTACTACCACTTTGGAAATCAATCTGGCACTTCCTCAGAAAATAGGGGATATCTCTACCTGTAGAGGCCACAGCCCTCTTGGTCCATGTCACCTGCACTGCCTTCTCTCACCACATTCTTCTGAGCTGTGAGCCATATATCCTACCAGCCAGAGCCATGAGTGCACATCACTAGCAGATCTGAGATCGATCACAGGGATGGACATGGTGGGAGGAGATACCCAATGGCTGCAGGTTGTCCACTGAACCAAAAATGTGCTATGGCAATGGCCTGCCTATACGCTTGTATAAGAACACAAACAAGTACTTTTACAAGTATTTTGAAAACAGTTTTCAATACCAGGCAAGTCTGAACTCCGTGTGGAGTAGCTATCGGGTTGGTGGGAGGCTGGCAGGCTTGGCCCGCCTTAACTGGTGGCCTGACTTGTCCTGGGGAAAAAGCCCTGGATCAAGGGTGGCCTTCACCACCTGCAACCTAAACTCTGTTAACTAATATCTTCATTAATAACAATAAGTTGTTATATTAGGCTGGTTGAGCAACTAGCGGCCTGGTGGGAGATTGGCAGGCCTAACTTGCCTTAGAAGCCTATAGGCCTGGTGGGGCAGCTTGGCAGGGCAGCTGCTGGATATTTATTAATAACAATAAACTGTTATATTAGACCAGCAGAATTGCTGGTGGTCTGGAGGGACAGCCACCGGGGCTTGGTGGGAGGCTGATGGGCCTGGATTGCTTTGACTGTCAGCGGATAGGCCACTGCAGCCTTTTCTCCAATAATTAAATACACCAAGTCCTTTTAATGTTTCAACGCTTAACCCTTAACCAGCCTGTCAACTAGATAATCTAAGGGAACCTGGACCACCTAATCCGGAACAGCCATGTGGCCTGCTGTACCTTGCAGAACTCTCAGACAGGTCTGTCTGCTTCTGTGTCTCCTAGCAGAAAGAGAGATTCCTCTGTGTAAAATGCAGGATTTCTGTTTCCATCTCTGGAAGTCCCGCCTTCCTATACTCTTTCTGTCTAGCTAATTGGCCATCAGAGACTTTTATTAACCAATCATAGAATGCCTCAGAAGGGGCAGTAGCCAGATCTCAGCATTGAAATCAACCTTTCAGAAACAATGTATTAGACCTTCTTCCAACTCAACCTAGATGCCACTCAACTAAGGAATGTATAAAGAAATTGTGGTACATTTACACAATGGGATACTACTCAGCTATTAGAAACAAGGACATCAAGAAATTTGCAGGCAAACGGTTGGAACCATAAAAGATCATCCTGGATGAGCTAATACAGACCCAGAAAGACACACATGGTTTGTATTCACTCATAAATAGATATTAGCCAATACATACAGGATAACCCAGGCTACAATCCACAGAACCAAAGAAACTAGGTAACAAGGAGGCCTTGTGGATTTTTTTTACAGATAGTTAGCAAGGTTCTATTCGATAGGGCCTCATAGGTCCCATGAGATGTGATAAACCCCAAGAGGGCTGTGGCCTCTACACTCTCTGGGGCACCAGCACACTTCTCAGTAACAGGGCTACATCCCTATCTCTGAGATTAAAGCAGCCTTCACTTCATCCAGGATAGCCAACTCTAGTCCACGTGGTGAATGGAGAGAACACACACACACACACACACACACACACACACACACACACACACACAAACAAATGAATGTAAAAACGACTTTTAAAAAGGAAGTACAACTTCCAACTCACTACCACACGAATCGGTGTTCTCAAAACCAGTCAAGTTCTATTAAACAATGTTTTCATATACACATTTAGTAAATTATTGCATATTTTTTCTATCTTTCCATAACGTTAATTCAACATACTAAATTGATTTTAATGACCTTCTAGGAGAAAATTGAGCTTGGAACCACTCAAACACTTGTCACAAAGGGAAACATAGTGTGGCGAAAACATCACTTAGAACAGTCTTGTAGAGAGTGAAATCTTCAGTAAGCTCCAGTTGACATCTCTTCCCCACATGCAAAAACCAAAATGGCTTCTCCGTGGTTTCTGTTTTGAATGTGTTCTCTGCCCAGCCCAGAACCAGTCTCAGCTGATAAATGACCAGGTGTTTGTTAGGCAGCTGTTATCTAGGCTGCTGACACCGTGTGAATACTTAGTTCTGAAGCTTTAAGTACCTCAAGAGTTCATCCGGGAATGTTCCCCCAGGCCCTCCCTCAGAGCCGGACGCTGAACAAGTACTCTCTGCCTTTGCTTATTTATTTTTTGCTTCCTCCATGAGACATATCTGCTTGCAAAATGACCTTTAGTTTAAAAGGAAGAGGAGAGGGGTACTTTCCTTCTTGCTTACAGACCCATTTACGAAAATAAATAAATAAAACAATCCACACTCATAAAACTATTAGTTAAATTTCTATTTTTTAAGTCCATTTTTAGAATAAACTCTAGTTTCACTTTCTAATAATATATCCCTCTTACAAAAACATATTTTACCCCAAGGATATAAAACCACAAAAACACAAGTCCAATTCTACTTCAGAACAAACAACTGGCAACTTTACCAACTAGAAGCTTCTATCAGTTCACTGTCGGATATGCTGGCTCCACTGTCTTCATTGGCTGCTTTGCATTTGTTTTATCCAGGATCTGCTCGTTAATTTCATTTACTCATAATTAAATGAACTCTGGTATCAGAGCTTAGAAACATTCTGCACAATGAACCATAAACAGGTCTGTGCTGACCCTGCCCTGGGGAGTGTTACATAGCTGGACAAGGATCCTATTCAGCATGAAATGACCGCAGGCCATGCTTGAACCCAGCACAGTTAAGGGCAGAACCATCGTGAAATCAGACATGGGAGTTAGCTGGCTGTGTACTTTAGGCCAAATTCAGTGACATTCAGACTCTGCTTTCCCGGGTCTCCCCTCACATCCCATCAGTCAGCCATAAAGGTAATTCATTTTCTTTTCAATGCTTGGCTCATGCTGCCCTGCATGGCCAGATTCTCCTTCCAAAAAAAAAAAAAAAACCCCAAACAAACAAACAAAAAAAACAGAGATGTCACTCTCGAAAACAGGGTCACTACAGCTGCTCTAGTGAGGTCCCCACCACATAAATTCAGTTCTCTTCTCCCTGTTCTGTAAGATTCCACTAGTGGTGCAAGATTCCATGCCTGGGTACACTCTCTGGGAAGGAAATAAGAGTTTTCAGTATCTGGGGAAGATCCGAAACACCTTCCAGCTGACGTCTTATCTCTGACAGAATATGCCAGAGTATAAGTCTACAGAAACAGAAAGTTACTCTGAAAACAAAGTATGAAAAGTGCCTTTCTTTCTTCTTCTTCTTCTTCTTCTTCTTCTTCTTATTATTATTATTATTATTATTATTATTATTATTATTATTTTATCCTTGACTGTCCTGGACTCACTTTGTAGACCAGGCTGGCATTGAACTCACAGAGATCCAACTGCCTCTTCCTCCCGAGTGCTGGGATTAAAGACGTGTACCATCACACCCAGCAATTACTGACAGCTATGAACTGTCATGTGTGTGCTGGGATTTGAACCTGGGTCCTTTGGAAGAGCAGTCAGCGCTCTTAATCGCTGAGCCATCTCTCCAGTCCAAAAGGTGCCTTTCTTATTCAGGGAAAGTTGGAAGGGACCAGGGAACCTAATATACAATCTGCCCCCAACCAGCCTCAAGTAGCTGCCCAGGACAGAAGCCTACTTCTGCTTCGCATGTGGGATCTTCTGCACATACTGCACTACCACAGGTTTCCTACCCCAAAGGCAACTAGCTTCTCTGTGCTACTTTATTGTCCAATACCCCAGGACAAAGCCTAGCTTGTTCTGGACAGTTCTTACTCAGGAAAACAGGAAACAAACAAAAAGGGAGATTCTCCCTCACAGGTACTGACTTCCATTGTGTCTCAACTGTTCTCCAAAGACCATCATGCTCGAGTTCAGAAAGACCAAAGGTCCTCACCCCCATGCTTCCTGACTGGAGACAAGAGCTGACATGATGTTTCTGGTATGATTAATCTAAATCTATGATTATATGAAGAGACTTTTTAGCCTTCCACATTGGTGAAGGGAGTGGTATTCAGCACAAGAAACCCCAAGACCAAGTTCTCAGCACAGAAAAAGATTGACTTGCCCTAGAGGGACCAACAGCAGAGAATTAGAGACAAAGACAGGAGATAGGAGGCAAAGGAAAAGGAGAAAGGGACAAGAGAGAGAGGAGAGGAAAGGGTATTTGTCACAGAGGACAAAGGACTGCCTCTGGATAGAGAGGACAGTCATGGCCCATAGGCAAATGGCATGTAGTAAAGGTAAAAAGGGAAACCCTGTATTAGGACGAGGTATTTAGTTTTAACTGGTCCTATTAGTTATGTGAACCCAAGAGGGCTGGACTTCAATACTTTGATAGCTGGAACTTGGAGGTCAGCCTTAAGAGGAGGAAATGGCTAGCTTTAGGAATGTAATAGAACCGTTTTTAGCAAAACAGAGAGAATAGAGGAAGGAAAGCCTACCAGAGTCCAGCTTGTGGCGCTGAGGCTAGCTAGGGTTCCTTCAGTTGGAACTTTAAGAATTTCGTTTCCTAACAGAAGTAGAAGGAAAGTGAAACAATCTATCAAGTCTGGAAAATGAAGTGAGTAGGGATGGCTTTGGATGAAACTGGCTGTCTCCACACTGACACACAAACACACACATCTGCTTGACATAAAAGTGCACTTAACAGTTAAATCCGCTGCTAAGCCTCTGAAATGTTTGATAAAAGGCAGCAGAAGTAGAAATATAAAATGTCACTGACCGTGATCTTTTCTACCTCAGGCCACCGAAGAAATTACTTTACAGGTGCATAGATTTAACTGCCTTTTTAACAAGTTATTTCATCATCTCAAAACCACTTGGAAAATCTGCTAAAAAGATTCTATTTTCACAAAAAGAGGATTCAAGAAATCTTCACATCATTCTTCTCACTACACTTACTCCTGATTTAAAGAGCATAAAGAAAGTCAAGATATTGAAGCCATATTAGAACACCATATCTGCTCAGAGGGGCTAGACAAGGCCAAGTTCAAAATTCTTGCTTTTATGTACTTATTTATTTATTTACCTACTTACTTATTTTAATGAAAAGGAGCAGAAGATACATTGTGGTATAATAATTTGGTTAGAAAAGATGATTGATAAATATAATGACATTCAAGCCACATGAAAAGCACAAACACGTGGCTCTCCTAAGTAAATATAACTCAGTGAAGCTGGGCACAGAAAAGGAATAAGCCAGGCAGACAACAGTAGTACTTCCGAGGGAACAATTTTTGCAGAACCCCTAAAGTAGAGCTCATAAATAACTAACAATTTATTATACCAAATTCCTGTTGGCTAAATCCCTTAAAATTTCCAAGCAAAGTTCAACAGAAATTAAAGAAAGAGCAAATTAAGTCTCACGCTGGCCCAAGTGGGAGGTGATAAAACCTTTAGGGATGATCCAGTCACCATGGGATGCGCTCAGCGACCCAGGCCCCTTGTTCTCTCTCCCTCTGTTTTCCAACTGTCAAGCAGCAAACAGTTTGCTACACTGTTTCATTACTCCTCACCTCAGTGTTTTATCCTGAGCTCCCCAAACATCACAGCAACTGAGCATGTGCTGAGGCTGTGAGCCAAGGAAAAACTTCTGAAATAAGAGCTGAAATTAACTTCCTCTTCTGCTGAGTGGGTCTTCTATTTTATCAGGGATAAAAAAAAAAGTGATTAGCATAAGGGCTAACATGATATAATAAATGATTGGACCTAACTGGAATGTATCTGTGTAGCAAAGCCAGCTATCCCAAACTCAAGCCAGAAAGAGAGTTACAAATTCACCAGATGCTGAGCACAGGGTCCAGGGCAAAGGGCCACTCCCAAAGTAACTAACTCACTGAAGGCAAGTCTTAGGAGGCAGAACAAGCCGGTTACTGATCCCAGGGTCTCTCAGTTCCTCTAGTCAACTGTGATTCATCTGCCTGAGCAATGTTACCTCAAGATAATATTGCCATGTCTTCCTCTGAGGGATTTCCACGGAAACTGGAACCCTTTCCAGACACACAAAACTTGCAAAATAAATTAACCTCACTATAGGCTCTGTGCTGGATCATTGCCAGAAGTACATATTCTCAACAAGCATAAAAACCTGATGTAGTTCAGAAGAACCCTCATTAGGGACACTAGTTATATTTTCATTCAACACCTGAGATAATTAATTGGCCCATAAAAGTTGTATGCTTACCGTAGCCAAATCAAACAGACCAGACCTGGCTATGTCTTCTCAGGACTGCCTTGATGTCATTTCTAGAGGACAAAAGCATAGCTCAGACAGAATTGGATAAATAGAAAAAGCAAAGTAAATATCCAGAAATTGGAGGTAGAAAGGCAAGAAGGCAGGGTAAGACAAGATTCAAAATAAAAGTTCCTAGCAAATAATTTACAGAGAATCTATCATGTTTTAGAAATAAATTTAAGAGTAAAGACCGAAATGCTGTGTTTCTCCCTGACTGACTCACAGTTACATGCTGGAAGTTTGAAGTTCATGAGGGCCTCCTATACACACACACACACACACACACACACACACACACACACACACACGCGCACACACTCAAACACAGACTCACATACACACACAATCACACACACTCACATATACACAGTCACTCTCTCACACACACATATACAAATATATACACATGTATGTGTATATATACACATACATGTGTATATATACACAAACACATATGCACATACAGGCATACACACACACTGTGATGATTAGCTCTGTTAAAATATATACACATAGAAACATACACAGAGAGAGTGACAGACACACACATATAGTGATGGCTATTCTATTTTACATACTTTTTATTATTTTATATACGTGAATATTTTCCCTACATATATGTCTACACCACAAGCATGCCTGAAGGCCAGAAGAGGGCATCAAATCCCCTAACATTACAGTTATAGATGACTATGAGCCAGCTTGTGGATGTGGGTCCTGGGTCCTCTTCAAGAACAGCAAAGGCTCTTATTTTATTTTTTTAGTTATTTATTTACTTTACATCCCAATCAGAGCTTTCCCTCTCTCCTCTCTTCACAGTCCCTCCCTCTCCCCTCCCCTCTCCCACTCCCTCGCTTACCCCTCCTGCCCTTCTCCTCAGAAGAGAGGAGGCCTGTCATGGACATCAACCAGCCTGGACACGTCAAGGCAGCACGGGCTGGTAGCCACTGAGCCATCTCTCCAGCAGCAATGACGTTAATCTGAACTGTCAACTTGCATAATTTAGACTCACCTAAGAAACACACCTCTGGGCATGTCTGTGAGGGCATTTCCAAAGAAGTTTAAATTAAGTGAAAAGACTCACCCTGATGGTGGGCAGCCCCAGACAGTATGAAAAAGAGAAAGCCAGCTGAACGGCAGTCATCATTGCTTCCTGACTACAGACACAATGTGACCAGTCGCTGGCCTCGGTATCATGACATTATAAGGATAGACTCTTTCCTTAAATTGTTTTTGTCATGCATTTTGTCACAGCAGTCTCACACACACACACACACACACACACACACACACACACACACGAGTGCACACATACACTCTCACACAGACACATGCACACACCACACATACACCACACACAAGTGCACATATCAGAGAGCCATAGAGAAGTGCGGCTTTGACAGAAGGAAATGAGCAGCTCAGCCTCCCTAACTTCCTAGGAGGGAACAAGGCTGGAATCTCCCTGACAACACCAACTCCCTCCCACCCCACCCCCATATATTTACACACAGCATTTCTTTTCACTATATTTCATTGTGTTTTCATGGGAAAATTTTTGCCTCATGTAATGGCAATAGTATGTAAACAATTCTATACCTTACTTTGTCTCTTAAATTTAGATTATAAAATTTAGGTTTAATAGATAAGTAAAGAATCTAGCAAACTTTAATAGCATTTGCTTGCCATTTCTGATTATTTTTCAGTTCTAAATAAATAAAATTACATAGCTGGAGACCACTTCCTAAATTATACACAATGTATCAAAGCCAACGCACAGAGGCACTGTGGTGTATTAAAATAGCTGAAAGCTCTTACATCTCTTTAGCTGGATATTTATTTTTATCCTTTGTGTGTGTGTGTTTGTGTGTATGTGTATGTATATGTCTGTGTGTGTTTCTGTGTGTGTGTAT
>CAJQZJ010004767.1:3816461-3830864 GCA_907164525.1 Lophiomys imhausi
TATGTATCTGTGTGTATGTGTTTCTGTTCTTGTGTGTCTGCTTGTGTGTGTGTATGTATATGTTTGTGTATGTTTCTGTGTATGTGTTTCTGTGTCTGTGTCTGTGTATCTATGTGTGTGTATGTATACATGTTTGTGTATGTTTCTGTGTGTGTGTTTCTGTGTCTGTGTCTCTGTGTATGTGTATCTGTGTGTGTGTATCTCTGTGTCTGTCTGGCTCGTGTGTGTATGTGTGTGTGTGTGTGTGTGTGTGTGTGTGTGTGGTACCCATGGAGACCACAAGGCTTCTGATCTGCTGGAACTACAGAGTTACAAGCAATAGAGAGGCACCTGATGTGGGTGCTGGGAACTAAACTCAGATCCTCTGAAGGAAGAACATGTGCTCTTTACCACTGAGCCACCTCTCCAGGCTGTAGAAAAAAAAAAACTAATTAAATGATTTAACCAGTATTTATATCTCTTTAATTGTTTTGGTGGTGTAAATCCTTAACCTGCCATTATAAATGAATACACACAGATACTGGGTGGATCTTAACAAGCCTAGACCTGGGTTGTGCAATCCTAGCCCATCTTAGCTAGCTCATAATTCTATTACCCAAATATAACCCCATACATACATACATCCCTTTGGACTATTATTCTTCATACTAAGCCGATGTTCCAGGCCATGTGGAAGGATCTTCTTTAATCTACCCCATGGTGTGTCTTCCTTGTTTACTCCTGGCTTCTCTCTGGCAACCTCTTCCCAAGATGCTCTGTATCTCTCTAAAAAGCCCGCAAACCTTAGTCCTGCCTACCTCTGTCTTTGCCCAATCTCCAGGCCTCAGCATTTATTTAACCAGTCAGAGTCAATTAAGTAACAGACAGCAAACAGGACCAATTAACATTTAGAATGCTTAACACCACCCCATCACCGGGCTAAACAACAACTTTTAAAAACCAAATACATTGACACTATAGATTCCATATATACACTAAATTGATACATTCCAAAAAATGATGGTGAGAGAATATTAAAAATCAGTCTTTTCAGTAATTAAGCCATTATATTTCTATAAGAACAGAGGGAAAAAAACATTCTACAACTCCTAGCACAGGGCAGTCTGGAATCTGAGCTGAGATGTTTCAGGCTATGGTCCTTAGTATGTCCAGTATGAGGCATACACAGCACATCCCATGTTGTTTGAGTGTTCAGAACCAGGGTGTGACACAGGGCAGGTGCTACCACACACATCTCAGATTCATTAGGCGTTTGGTTCATAGGTATATGTGCAGGCAAAACATTCACACATAAAATACAATGAATAAATCTACTTTTTAAAAGCAAGACCACTTTACACTTTACACTTTATTTATTTATTTTTTTGGTTTTTCGAGACAGGGTTTCTCTGTGTAACAGCCCTGGCTGTCCTGGACTCACTTTGTAGACCAGGCTGGCCTCGAACTCATAAAGATCCGCCTGCCTCTGCCTCCCAAGTGCTGGGATTAAAGGCGTGCACCACCACCGCCTGGCCTGCACTTTACACTTTAAAAGAATAATAATAAAGAGCTTTGCAGGGACTGGTGTCAGCTGATAGCCACATGAAAACCAGCAGTCCGAGGTTGTGAGCGTTAAGAAGGCTGTGAATGGCTGCTTCTCATTTCCAGTGCAGTCCAGCTGAGGCTGTGGTTGTACCCCACCACCCCCACCACCCCACCACCCCAGACGTCAGCACTTCTTAAACTCCTCTTCACAACGTGCACAACCACAGGCTTCATTTCAGAAAGACAGACAAGTGCAGGCCTTACAGAAGGAATTCTTCACAAGATGAAAGTCTTATTCAATCACATAACGGATACATGATCCAATTTCCTTTTACTGAACTCGAGCCAAGTGCAGATGTTGCTTTACATAAAATGCAGTCTGATCTGGTTCCCTTTACGTTTCCTATGTAGACTGTTTTAAATTACTTACATGAAAATAGCACCTTCAGTCTATGGACATTCAACGCTAGCTACGCTAACAATGGTAACAAAAGATGCCCAAGATATGATGAAAATATTTAATATAATGCTGAGAATACTGTTATGTACTATAATTTATTTATGTATATTATATTTAAAGTGTGTCCATTTCAACATGGAAGATTAAATTAAAAGTGAAATAAAGTTTATCTTCATAGAAAAGTCTGGAAGGAATTCTTTTTGGGGTATTTTAATAGCAGGATTACTTTATCAAAATATGAGACAGGAGGGATAACCAGGGGTAATAAAAATATTCTAAAAATAATGGAATGGAGGCACAACTCTTAGTATATGGAAAAAAATAGCAGTGAATTCTTAATAGGGTAAGTTTAGTGGCAATAACTGTTAAAAAATAAATGGCATTTAAGGAACACATCCCCAAAAGTTTAAAATCAGCCCTTTGACCTGGGTGTCACGGTACACACCTTCCATCTCAGCTCTCAGGAGGGAGAAGTGGGTGGATCTCGTGAGTTTGAAGGCAGCCTGGTCTATATAGATAGTTAGCTAAAGCTACATAATGAGACCTGGTCTGTAAAAAAAAAAAAAAAAAAAAAAAATCATTGGAAACTGTAAAACAGCATTTTACCAACAAATCATAATCATTTGTACAATTTCATTTTTGTAGCAATGTCCCTTCTAACTAGTCATTCACAATATTATCATTGTTGAGCAAAAGATTCTTTGTTATTAAGGTGTGTGTATGTGTATGTGTGTGTGTGTGGTGTGTGAGCTCATGGGTGCTGTTTGTACCTGAGCTGAGTATAGGTACGCACAATGTCACAGGATAGCTTCAGGAGTCCGTTCTCACCTTCCACTGTGGATTCTGGAAATTAAACTAAGTTCACCAGGTCCGTACCATCCCACTGGCCCAAGAAAAGATTCTCTAATGTCAATTTATTTATTCCTTCCTTCATCCTTCTTTCCTTGCTTCCTTCCTCTTCGAGGTAGAGTTTCATGTATCCCAGGCTGTTCTCAAACTCACTATAAAGCCTTGAACTTCTGATCTTCCCATCTCCACTTTCCACAGGCTGGCACACAAACATGCACTCCCATGACCCTTTTATGTGGTGCTAGGCATTGAATTGCCCTCAGTCTCCTGTATCCTGGGCAAGTCCTGTACCAACTGAGTCATATCCCCAGCCCACAAATATCAATTTCTTAATAAGCATAATCTAATGAATCTCATTATGGTAGATTCTGTAGTACGGTAGAAGTTTTTCTCAATGATTTTTCTTCCCAGAGAGGTTTGGAGTCAGTTCCATTATTAAGTGGTCTGACGACAAGCTTTGACTGCAACATTTCCAGATATTAGCTGGACACGATCTCTTGTAAATCTGGTCATCTAAAAAACATACTCACTTCCTCGTGTAAACATTAGCTAGAGGGGGAAGGGGTGAAAAAATTAATATCAAAGATCAAGTGTCTTCCGTTGCACTAGATTCTCTGCAGATATCAAGGCTAGAGAAATGGCTCAGCAGTTAAGAGCACTAGCTGCTTTTCCAGAGGACCCAGGGTCAATTCTGAACCCACATGGTGACTGATAATCATCTGTAGCTCCAGGTCTAGGGGATCTGATCCTTCTTCTGGCCCCCGAAGGCACTAGGCATGTGCACATTCAGTACACAGACAGACAGATAGATGCAGGCAAATACCCATGTACATTACGTAAATAAAAATGTTTTAAAACACATCCAATACAAAGAAATATCCATATAAAGGAAACATTATTAACTACTCTGCAGTTGGAAAAGTTATCAGAGAAGCACTTGATGTGCCCACAGTTGGGAATGACAGATGTGGAAACAGACACCACTCACTGCAAAGCGCAGCCTCTTTCTATTAAACTCACTGGTCCCTGTTAATGCTGCATCTCCATGCACCTACCAAGTGCAAGGATGCTCTGATGATCAGAGACGAAATGCTGTTAGCCCTGAAATCCCTGTGGATGACAATGCTGAGCTCACTTGAAAGACAAGCAGTCTCTGTGTCTTTTAGGTGGATTTAGTACCCAGATGATTTGGATAAACTGAGATTACCTCTAGCTAGCACACACCCTGGCTAAGATTCAAAGCACTCTCAGACATGAGGCAAGCTGAAGTTGCATCCTGAAGACCCACTGTGGAGGCAGCACCTGATGGCTGAAAGCTCCTTGTTTCTCCCTCTTGTAAGTGGGTGTCACAAAACATCACTCAGACAGCCGTGAACAGTCAGCCACCAAGTTGTGATTTTTATTAGAGCAATGTAAGGAATAAAGGTAGTGCCAGGAGCCAAGAATGGTTGTTCATGCCTGTAGCACCAGCAGTCAAGAGGAAAAAATAGAAGGATTGCCCTGAGTTTGAAACTAGTCTGGACTATCTAGTGAATTTAAGGCCATTATGAGCTACATAGTAACACCTTGTTTAGATAGATAGATAGATAGATAGATAGATAGATAGATAGATAGATGGTGATGATAGATGATAGATAGATAGAAGGATGAATGGATGGATGGATGGATGGATGGATGGCTATATAGATGGTGGATGGATAGATAGATAGATAGATAGATAGATAGATAGATAGATGATAGATGGATGGATGGATGATGGATGGTTACATGGATAGTAGATGGATAGATGATAGATAAATAGATACATAGATGGTGGATGGATAGATAGGTGATAGATAGATAGACAGACAGACAGATAGATACATAGAAAGATAAGATTGATAAGATAGATGAATGAGTACTGAGAAGAAAAGACAAGTACCCAACACAGTCTGAACTTGACCATTTGAAACAAAAGTCATCTGTCATATGGACCTTTCCTGGTTTTCCTCCATCAGGGTTATTCAGGATATATTATATACTCTCCTGCTTTACCCCCTAAAGGTCATCTCTTCTCATGCTGCCTCCAAAGGCCACACTTCCTGTCCATCCACCCACATTCTCCATGCCTGAACGTCCTTTAAAATCAGATCCACAATTATATATATCAGTGGCCATCCCACTATCCCCTCCTGGTAACTTTGATGCCAAATCTCTTTCTCCTTCTCCTTTGGGTCATCCTCATGGCTCTGCTCAATCTTCACACTGAATCACATCCATCTTCCTCCCTGATTCTACACTCAGTGTCTTTTTCCCATCAGGTTCTTGATTAGTCCACAACACCCTACCAATCTTATCGCTGCCTTCTCTCACTAAAAACTGCCAGGATGACCTCAAAAGACATTATCAGTTGGGCCTGATGGTATACGTCCTTAATCCCAGCTAATCTCAGCACTCAGGAGGCAGAAGCCAGAGGATCTCTGAGTTCAAGGGCAGCCTGGACTACAGAGTGAGTTCCAGGACAGCCAGGATTGCACAGAGAAACCAACAAAGAGAAGCCAAAAAAAAAGGAGCCATCATTCACAGTCCATCTGTGCCCCTCAGGCACTACCACGAAAAATTGTTTGTAAGCCGCCATCTTCTCTTCATACAGAAAGCTATGTGGGAAAAAGTCCTGTCATTTGCAGGTCATCTCAGCATGGACCACTAAGTATAGAGAAACTGCTCTCCTACCTATTTGAGAAGTGCAAAATGTGACCAGCATTTAAAATTACTTAGGAGATACTCTCCAGAAAACTAGCCAAATCAGATAAGCCAAACATGTCAAATGTCACCATTTTGCATTTCCTAAAATACCTTTAAGAATAGTCTTTTAATATCCAATCTAAAAGTTACGACTGAAGAAAAAATCTATCATCCTCAAACTGTTCTAGAGTGTTCATTAGGCACATGACTCTTACCTCTCCTAGCATGTCTATTATAATCTAAAATCTTATTTCCACCTCAGGAATGCAAACTGCAGAAAATCAGGCCCTTACTTTCTAGGCATCAGCACCTCTGCAAAAAGGAAAAAGATTATAAAACAAAATGAAAAGCCCAGCAGCCTGAGCAGCCTGTTTTCATCTTAGCTGCGCATTTTCCATGTTCTGAAGCAACCCACGCTCCATCCACACTGCTATGCGTGTAGGTGCCTCTACAAGTATTGCTTCAGTGAAGTAACAGGATATGGTTCTCTTCCAAAGAGGGTTCAGTTGTACAGCCCAGGATAGTCTGGAACTTACAGTCCTCTTGCCTGAGGATCCCAAATGCTGTTTCTGTCTGTATGTACCACCACAGACAGCTTTTATAGCTGGATTCTTGACAGTGAAGTTAGATACTGCAAATAGGAATGTTCTGGCTAGCTACATCCAATTAGATGCCTCCTAGAAACATCCAAATGAAAGTTTAAATCTGACTCCAGAACATTGCTTGGCAGATGGAGGTTCTGGCTGTCTGACCCTGGAAACTTAGGTTCTCTCCCAGGATCCTAGGTGAACAAAAGAGAAGATGAACTCCATGAAGTTACCCTCTGACCTCCGCACATGGCATATAAAGAGACACGCATGTACAAACACAAAATAGTATTTTTTTAGATTTAAGTTTAAGTTCACCTGGCCAAAGATTTACAAAACTTTCTTCTTCTTGTGTTTTCTTTTTTTTTTATTGTTGTTTTGTTTTTTGAGACACAGTCACACATAGAGTAAGTTGACCTCAAATACACTATGCAGCCGAGGATGACCTTAAACTCCAGATCTTCCTGCTTCAATGTCCCAATTGCTGGGATTACAAGTGTGCACCTCCACATATAATTACATTCAACAACTGTCCCACTATCACCTTGTCCCTTCTTCTTTGTTTCAGGGTCTATTAGGCTATTATGAGTAGACATGATTATATAGAAACTAGCCACAGTAACTCAGAGCTTGGCTGCAATGAAAGAAGAAGCTGGAGTTCCATGACCTACATGGCCAGGTGCTTGGCAATGGGTTCTAACTTTCAGGATGAAAGTCAGTAAAAAGCAGCTCTCAGTTGATGAGGCCTGGTCTACTGGGGACACATTGTAAGGATTATTAGATTCAGGGCAGAGGTTTGGCAGCCTCAAGGAAAGGGAAAAACTGGCAGAGCTGTGAGCTGAATCTGCAGGGTAGCAGGTGTGGATGAGGGACATGGCAGCTGCCTGGAAACTATGACGGAGAGAACTGTGGTTCAAGCGGCCGAGATGGCTGGCGCTGTAGCCAGAGCTCTGCCAAGATACAAGATTGATGAAAGAAATTCAAGACGATACAAATTCATTTCCTTTCTCCCTTTCTCATCCGTCCATCCTAAGTATTTCATTATTGCATAATATTTACTCACTGTGGTATAATAGTCCCATTTCTTTTTTTTTTTTTTTTTTTTTTGGTTTTTTTGAGACAGGGTTTCTCTGTGTATCCTTGGCTGTCCTGGACTAGCTTTGTAGACCAGGCTGGCCTCGAACTCACAGAGATCCGCCTGCCTCTGCCTCCCGAGTGCTGGGATTAAAGGCGTGCGCCACCACCGCCCGGCTAATAGTCCCATTTCTTAAACCTCTTATTTCTGCTTATGAATCTAGGGAAAAGATTAGCCACTTTTCATATAAACGCATAAAACTTTAATTGACTTATACTTGTCACCACAACAACAGTAAAGATAAACTCTGTTCTTTTTATCTTACATAGCCCTGAATATCACCTTTAACTCAGTTAACACTGCAGTCTAAGCAACAATGATGATTGAAAGGTTGTTTCTGAAAGTTTAGCAATTCCTGAATGTTCTGCACTCTCAGAACCACCTCGCCCTAGTGACTGGAGGTCCAGCATGCAGGCATGCGGTAGTTTACTGCTAAGGTGCTCCATGCACACAGGAACTGCTTTCCTGTGCCCACTGCAACTCATTTTCCTGACCTTCTCACCCAGAACAGTGTCTCAGTGATGCTGCAAAGGAAATCAGGAGAGCAGACTCCATCCCAGAGTGCCCACTGAGCTCCTGTGGAGCATGCAACCAGGTGGATTGGAATAATCAGCCAGGCTCGCTTAGCTCCACTCAGATGAGCACCAAGGGACTCATGAAATTAACAGACTATTTGGATACATCAGCATTGATCTTTGCATATTGATAAAAAATTAAGATTATATTTGGCTACTGGTATTGATCTTTGTATATTGATACGAAATTAAGGTTAACTCTTTTTAAGGTATTGTACCCAGTTAACGCTTAAAAATGGAATGTGAAGTTTTGGCCTTTTGATAGCAACTGTCACAAACTGCTTAGGATAATTAAGAAATGCAAACTAATAGTCATTCAAATGTCATTTTGTTAGGTACTAGCATTTATCACAGATGTTTTCTAAGTTAATCAGAAATCAAGTTGCTAAGAAACAAGCAACATTTGCTTATCCAAATATACAGAGATAGGTGGTCTTCAAAAACCTCAAGAGATCTGTAGAATATGGCATTCAAAGATGTTTTCTTAACCTAAGATTTTTTTTTATATATATTGAGACATGTTAGCTCCTGACAGCACTCCCCCATCCTACTCCAAGTAGATGATGAACATGGAAGAATCTTCATTTGGAGATGGTTGCATTAGTGGCAAGCTTATCACTGGGCAAGAAAAATCCTTTGCTTCAACTGTAGACAGAATGCTGTCTGAAAAGAACAAAACTTGGAAGCAGGGAAGTCAACAGCCTAGCTCTGCCAAGACAGGATAGGAAAATCCTTCATAATTCCTGCTTTACAATCAATGTCTGTCAGAGATACTGGGCCAAAAGGCTGAAGATAGATGCTCTAATGTATTGAGAGAATTTGGGGACTGTCTAGGCAGCCAGTTGTCTTTTCTTAGTTTTGGAAGCTGCTGGCTTTGCACTTCCTGTATATTCATATATATTTATCCTTCTCAGGTCTCTGATGTGGTTGAAGACTAGCTAGTTATAGTCTCACAGTTAAATTTTAAGCTGTTTAGGAATTAAAAGTTTGCTCTAGGTCTAAGAAGATGTTTTTAAGTTGGTAATGCAAGTTAGGATGGAAACTGAATTAGGTATAGAATTTCAAACTAATTGAAATAGACAGATAATAGAATATTAATATCAGTTGCCAAATATGTATGGACTGGACACTGGGAATGTATGTTATACCTTATAATTTTCATAATTGTGGCCTAATTGTTCTTATTGTTTTGTACTGCATTTATTGTTATAAGAAAAAGAGCCTCTTATTGGACTAAAAGGGGGAGCTGTTGGGGGGAAAAGAAACACCTTAAATTTAAAGAAAAAAGCAGATAGGAAGGTGGGGGGAAGAGGGTAGGAGGGTGGGACTGGGAGGGAGAGGTGGGAGGGGACTATGATTGAGATGTAACTTGAAGAAATAAATAAATGTAAAAAAACCAAACAAACAAAAGAAAAAGAAATTAACCCAAGCATGATTGCCTTCAAGAGGAACAAGTTCCTGAAATGACCTTAAAGCACCACAGTCCGAATCCAGCTCCTAAAATTAATTACAGCTTGCTGGAAAGGCGTCTGCTCATTTACTTTGGGTTCTGAAGACTTTAAGAAGCAAATGAATGGTTGCAGTAATTACACATTAACACTTTTGACTGGGTTGCCCGGTCTGACAATCGAAACCACCTCTGTGGATTACACACCACCGAAGAAGCGCTCTGAACAGCTAAAAACAGCCCAACTGCAAGTTCAAATACCAGGAACAGTAACTCTGGTAACTCTTCTCAAGAGTTTGAGAATGCCTATGCAATCAGGAGTGAGCCATAGAAGGCCTCTCCAATCCTGTAAACGTTTCCTTTTCTCCTTTTTACTTAATTCTTTCCAGGCACCACAAAAACTTGTGAATGCGAAGCTGGTCCCAAAGTCCATGCGCAAAAACAAGGTTGAATTTGTGAGACAAATGGGAGGTGGGGTACATCATCTTTCCTGCCACAATTCTTTTTTTGTTGTTATTGTTGCTGTTGTTGTTGTAGAAGGGTCTCATGTAGCCCAGGATGGCTTCCAACTTGCTGTGTAGGAAAGTTACCAAGTCAAGCCATAAACTCCTTCCTCCTCCTTCCTGCACCTCCCAAGCACTAGGATGATAGGGCCGTGCCAGAGTACCGCTTCTTTTCTAAGACAGTTCAGGGTTTTCTTTTACTTTCAACACCTACCTCATTCCAGATCACAAATACATGGATAGTGGAGAACATCAGACCAAGGCCTGGGTCTGTGCAGGTAGTTACCTACAGGGAACTGGTAGTTACTTTCCTAGGCATATTCTATGAGATTGACTTGTGCCCTATCCCAACCACTGGAATAAATGCCATGCATCTTCTTGGACTTATGGGTCACTATTATCTGCTTCTAGAAGACATGAGCTATGTCCAGTGAGTGACAGAAGTCTGTGATGAACAACCATCACCATGGCATCAACGCTGACAAGTTGGCAAGTGCTGTGTTGGATTTTCAATATTGTTTACGTTAAAATAGTAAACTCACTTGCTTTTAAAATAGTATAAATGTAATACCCAGAAATAGTTTCATGCTTACATATTGCCCTGATTTCCATTGCTGGAATTAACAACGTGAACAAAAGTAACTTGGGAAGGAAAAGTTTTCTTCTGCTTATTCTTCCAGGTCACATTTTGTCACTGAGAAAAGTGAGTGCAGAGGCTGAAGCAGGAACCATGGAGATGTACTCACTGCTTACTGGCTCAATCTGTATCTCACAGTAAGCTACCTTTCTTACAGCTCCAAGAGATGATACTGCCCACGGTGGCTGGGCCCTCTCACATCAATTAGCCAATCAAAAAAATGCTCAACAGACATTCCCACAGGCCACTCCTATGGTGATAAGCCCTCAACTGAGGTGCCCTCTTGCCAAATCTTGTGGAATTGGCAAGAAAGATTAACCATCACATATATTTAATAACCATAATAGATAATGGACTATATATGAGACTCCGTTACGGTTATCCTTTTTCAAAGAACACCAAACACACAGGTTGGAGAAACTCTTAACAGTAAATGAAATAGCTAGCCGGTTCCAGTATAAGCCACTAAGAGGAAAGCCAGACTAGAGGAAGGCTGGCCTCCATGCTACAGGGCAGGCTGGAGGGATGAATGCTGAGAGCTCTTATCAACGGTCTGCCTGTCATCTTATTCAATATCCACAGGGATGGTTCAAAGAACCCCAGAACCACTGAAATCCATGAACATCATCTATGTAAAGGACATAGTGTCTGCATAGAACCTATACACATCCCACACACACTCTCCTTCATCCCTGGACCACTTATAATCCCCAACACAATGTAAATACCTGTTTCACTACATTGTTTTGGGAAAATGACTGTGGTGGTTAGAATGACAATGGCCCGATAGGCTTTTGGTCCCCAGTTATTAGAAATCTCTGCAAAGAATTGGGAGGTGTGGCCTTGTTGGAGAAGGTGTGTCACTCAGGGTGGGCTATGAGGTTTCAAAAGCCCATGCTATGTATGTATATATGTATGTATGTATGTATGTATGTATGTATGTATGCATGCATGAATGTATGTGTCTCTCTTTCTCTTATGCCTGCTCTCGGCCACTGCTCCAGCACCATGCCTACTTCCTGCCATGAAGATCATGGACTAGCCCTCTGACAGTGTAAGCTAGGCCCCAACCAAATCCTTCCTTCTATAAGAATTGCCGTTGGGCGGTGGTGGCGCACGCCTTTAATCCCAGCACTTGGGAGGTAGAGGCAGGCGGATCTTTGTGAGTTCGAGGCCAGCCTGGTCTACAAAGTGAGTACAGGACAGCCAGAGATATTCAAAGAAACCCTGTCTCGAAAAACCAAAAAAAAAAAAAAAAAAAAGAATTGCCTTAGTAATGATGCATCTTCACAGCAACAGAATGGTGACTGAGAAAATGATCAAGAAAAAGACTGTACACAGGATTATCTTTCCCTTCATTTTTTTTCCTCTGAATGTATACACAGCAAAGCTACAGATACAGAGGGCTACATATATTTGGAATATTGGTTGATTGATTTTAACTGACAAAAACTGGGCTGGGAAGATGGCTTACTCAGTAAAAGCGCTTACCATGCAAC
Source organism: Lophiomys imhausi (assembly GCA_907164525.1). NCBI lineage: Eukaryota > Metazoa > Chordata > Mammalia > Rodentia > Muridae > Lophiomys > Lophiomys imhausi. Next base: position 3,828,402 of record CAJQZJ010004767.1, read on the forward strand.
CCTGAAGACCAGAGTTCCACCCCAGATCCTATATTAAAAACAAAAACAAAAACAAAAACGCTTGGGTATGGTATTGTGCTTGTCCAATTACAACATTCAGGAGACAGAAACAGGCAGATCCCTGGGGCTTCATGGCCAACCAGCCTAGTCTACTTGATGAACTCCAGGCCACTGAGAGACCCTGACTCTTAAAACAAGGTGGACGACAAAGGAGAAAAGGCAGCAGAGGTTTTCCCCTGGCCTATCCGTGTGCCTGTGCTCGGGCACACATACACAAATAAAAGTGACAAAAACTGTGTATACATTTAAGGCACATAAAATTACATCCTGGCACACGCATGCACTGCAGAATGGCTAGATGAAGCTAATCGGTGCGCCAACTTATGCATCTTTCTTCTTTTCAGTTAGAGCAGTTGAAGGGCCATAGTTATTTCCAATTCCATTCTCTCCCTATGGCCCCCACTTCCCCTGTTGCAGAGTCTACTTCAAGAACAAAGCTCATTTTCTCTCTCTCTCTCTCTCTCTCAAGGATCCTTTAAACTAAAGTATAGACAAAAAATACATGAGAAAACAATTTTGAAATATTTGATCACATATGATTCTAAAAAAAGAAAGCAAGTAAAAATTTGTGATTTTAAGATTTTTTTGGGGGGATAAAGGGTTTCAAGACAGGGTTTCTCTGTGTAACAGAGCCCTGGCTGTTCTGGTCTTGCTTTGTAGACCAGGCTGGCCTCAAACTCACAGAAATCTGCCTGTCTCTGCCTTCAGAGTGCTGAGATTAAAGGTGTGTGCCACCACACCCAGCAACTTAAAGATTTTGAAGAATGAAACCTGATAAAGGAATAAAGTTCATATGACATAATGTCTGATAAGGGTGGAGATTTTTTTTTTTTTCCGAGACAGGGTTTCTCTGTTTAACAGCTCTGGCTGTCCTGGACTCGCTTTGTAGACCAGGCTGGCCTCGAACTCGCAAAGATCCGCCTGCCTCTGCCTCCCAAGTGCTGGGATTAAAGGCGTGTGCCACCACCGCCCGGCTAAGGGTGGAGATTTTTTAACATAGAGCCTGAGCCATACTTGAGTCACTGTTGTCACGAACATTGTCAAATATCATTTATAGGCATAAGGCATGGGATGAAATAAACAGACAATCATAGCTATAAGGTTTGCAGCTACTTGCCAGCTATCATATGTGGAATTTGAACTCCAGTCAAGATCAATATGCCAAGCCATCATCCTTTTCCTCAGATTGGGTACAAAAATTGAAGGCACAAATTCAGCCTGGAAATCATGTGTGCCTGTCAGACTAGCAACTCTTGAAACTGAAGACATGAAGATCAATGAAGCTGAGGCATTCAAAACTATCCTAGGCAACATAGTATGACCATATCTCATTAAAAAAAAAAAAAGGAGGGGAGGGAGGAGAGCACTGGCTGCTCTTCCAGAGGTCCTGAGTTTGATTCTCAGCTGTCTCTAACTTCAGTCCCAAGTGACCTGACACCTTCTTCTAGCCTCTGCAGACACTGAATAGACATGGTGCACACATATACATACAGGCAAGCACTCTTACACATAAAATAAAACTTAAAGCTAGTTCAACTCAGTATGATAGTACAATGTTGTGGTCCCGGAACTCAGGAAGCTGAAGCAGCTGGATTTTAAGTTCAAGGCCAGTCTAAGCTAAATACAAAGAAACAACATCAACAACAATCAGCCCACAAGATAAAACTAGAATATCTAGTTCAATTTGAGCAGTCTTCCATACAACCAACTAAAGAAACTTGGGTCAAAAGACATGTGTAGTTTTATTGTGATAGTCATGTATGTATAAAGCAAAAGAATGCATGAACAATGAATGTACTGGCATGCATCCCAATAATCCCAGAACTCTTGAGGCAGAGACAGGAAGAGAGCTCAAGGCCAGCCTGAGCTACATAAGGCTCTCCCTCAAACAAACAAACTGACAAGCACAAGAATGCAGGCAAAAAATGTACCGCATTTTTAAGAATAGAAACCAGACACTGCTATCATTAGTCAAACAAGGTTACATTAGAAAAGCATCATTAGGGAAACAAGAAGTTTAGTTAAAATCCTGAAATGGATCATGGGCACTACTACTAAACTAGTTGAAGATCTCCTCAGATGGGTAGGGAAAAAGTCAGGACTCCTTCATTGGGTCTGGAAAAGCACTACGAAACTTCAAAACCCTCAAACAGGGTAACGTACCTGTATCTCATCATCTAGCAGCTCTAACCTGGCTCAGATTATCCTCCACGAGGAAGAGTATGTTGGTGAGCAAATGAAGTACTCTCCTAAGACCCAAGGTTCCTTTGCTTCAGAGATCCCCATTTGACAGTTGATACTGGTGCGGTGTGTATTCATGTGTGTGTGTGTTTGTGTGTGTGTATTCATGTGTGGGTGTGTGTGTGTGTGTGTGTGTGTGTGTGTGTGTGTGTGTGTGTGTGT
>CAJQZJ010004767.1:3835138-3848460 GCA_907164525.1 Lophiomys imhausi
TTTTAATGTTGGTGGCTGTTGTTCAGGTTTCTGCAAAAGTCTTATACACACTTGGTAGTCTAGATTCTAAGACATGGGTTATCATCCCCTCATGCATGTAGGGAATTTTATGTAATATGCTGACTGTCTACACCATGGGGACTTAGGTATGGTGATTTATATGGGACGATAAAGAAATTAGAGCATCCTTCTTGACCCTGAGAGGGTCTCTGAAATGGAAACACAGAGACTGAGTGAGTATATTCCCTGAAACAGAGGTAGGCATGCTCGAGGCTGGCATGAACAGTGTCCTTCCGCCGGAGCCCATCTGAGCAGTGCCGTGGAACTGGAATTTTATGCCTACCCTTCAACCAACAGGATCTAAAGTACAGTGTGTTATGAGTGGACAGTTTCTTGTGGATGCTTTCAAGGTTACTCAAGATTCAGTCTGTGATTCATGTTTTGATTACACCTGTTAATCTCTCATGCAACATTAACCCAACTACCTGAGACATTAGAAGCGGTTCTGCTTTGAGATGGATTTACAAACAGTTTTGAACTCCTGATTGCACATTGTTATTCTCCCACCATAATAAATGAATCCGATTCTTTGCTGAAGGAGGGCTTCGAAGTGAACGCTCTCAAAATCTACAAGTATAAAGTCTCATATGAAATTTTATTGCATTGAAAAGGAGCCTCTCCAGAGACTTCCACATTTGCAGTACGTGGCATTGTTGGCTGCACAGATATTATTGGCTGAACACATCCCCTGGCACTGGCATGGATACTGGCACAGTGAAATGTCTTTGTTTGTTTTCTTTGTAGAGCAAAGATGGGTGGAGCTTTGTGTTTCTATTCAAGAGTGAATAGGTGGTGGGGGTGGGTAGCAGATACAGTGCTGGGAATCTGTCCAAAACCTTTTCCTTGTCCCAGGTAGATGCCTCCAGAAGTGTTTCTGTGAATGTAGCATTTTGGAGTTATTGAGAATATATCTTTCTTTAAGATCTATTTCTTTAAGATTGATTTCATTTTTTAACTATACGTATAAATGCATATATGTGTACCTGTGTTTTCATATGCCGTGTGTGCTCAGATGTCCTTGGAGGCCAGAAGAGGATGTTGAATCTCCCTGGAACTGGAGTCATAGGCCACTGTGAGCTGGGAACCAAGCTGGGAACCAGCTCTGCATTGCCTTTTCTGGAAGGAATTTCCTGAGAACAAGTTTTACATCATTCCATTTCATTCTTATATCATGTTTATGACTTCCAGCATGACTATACCTATATTAAAAACAAACAAAAAAAAACCACTTGCCATAGTGGCACAAGGCTTTAGTCCCAGAAATCTGGAGGAGGTAGAGTCAGGCAATCTCTGCCAGTTGAAAAAATTAAATAATAACTTTTTCAAAAGCATGATTCTTTTTCAAAAATCATTTACTACAGTTAAATGTATGTAAATTTTTACCATCTTTATCATGCCTGTCACTAAATACATCCCTATGGGTGGGCAATAGTCACTGTTACTCATTTCAGAACCTTTTCACCCTCACCCAACTGAAACTTTTTGCCCATGAAACATAGGTTCTGTTGCCTGCTCCTCACAGCCTGGCAACAACTGTTCCATTTTCTGCCTCTGCTTGTGTGACTTCAGCAACCTGGGTTCCACATGTGAAGGGAGCACATGTGGCCTCTTTGTGTCTATCTTATTTTAGTTATACCAGTCATTGACACCAAAGGCAAGGAAGACATATTTTAAAGTCATCTGAATCAGCATTTGTTTGTTTTGGGTTTTTTTTTTTGTACCTTTTCATATGTGGTGGAAATTTTGATTTCTTTAGAAACACGGTTGTATTGAATGAATTTGGGTTTTGTTTTGGTCTCAAGTATGGGATATGGAGATGCTTGGTCCACTGATGAAAAACAAACTCATGATAGGGGCATGAAAAACATTCTGATGACAGAAGGTGTGATATTTTGCCAGTCATAAACTGTCATGTGCAAGGAACATGCTCTTTGCTGGAAAACTTCCTTTGATGGACATATTCCTTGGAGAGGAAGTGCTCTTGGTCAACAGGAAGAACCTCATTGGAGGGTGTGAGGTTGGCCAATTGAAAACTATCCTTGTGAGGATTTTGAGGGGATATAAATGGAGGCCCCAGAAACCCCAAGGGACTTTTGCTTAGCATTGCTTTTCATCACTTCTCATTGCTGCTTCACTAAGAAATACTCCAGACAACATTTTTCTGAAACTCTCTGCTTCCAAGACTTGCTGCCAGGCACAGCCCAGGACAGGCTGAAGACTGCACCCAAAAGCAGGGTTGTGTCAACTGCCATCACCTTTGCTGCCAATATTGGAACCAGGTAACCACTGCTGCTAATTTTTGTGTTCCTGTTGCTGCTGACACTTGTTCTGGTATATGTTTATGTTGTGTGTATGTGGCTGGTCTGCTGGAAAACTGATGAATTGCCCCAAGGACCTATGACTAAAGAGGTCTGCATCTTCTGCCTCTATTAATATCCTTTTTCCAGTACGTCAGGTCAATGGATTGGAAGGTGGGTAGAGATATTATAAAAATAAATAAATAGCTTAAAAGTGTGCCCTCAGATGTATGTATTTAATTAATATTTATTTATCTACTTATTTATTTGGGGGGAAGATGCACTTACTGTGGCATGTGTGGAGGTCAGAGGTCAATCTACAGGACTTAGTTATGTCTTTCTGCCATTTTGGTCCCATAGAAAGAACTCAGGTCATGAGTGCCCTTCCCCACTGAGCCATTGCACAAGCTCCTACACTCAGTTTTGAAGCAATTAAATCTGTAATATACCAGCAGAGAAAGAACATTCAGATTAGGCCCTAATGTGGTAAGTATGGTCAATTCTGTGTATTCAGACCATTACAAAGCTGAATAGATGACTAGTAGATATGAACACATGTTGCTCTTCCAGTGATTGGGAGAGCAATCCCCCAGCACCCAGGTCAGGTGGACTCACAACCATGGGTGATTCCTGTTTCAGGGAATGTGAAGCTCTCTTTGCGTCTCTGTGGGCACATGTGCGCACACAGACAGACACACACACAATGCACCCAAATTAAAAAAAATGAATCAATAGAAGGTGTTGTTTTTGTCACTTTACCCCACAATGGTCTATCCCCATAGTTCCTCATCAACTGGCTGGTTGCATGCCATCACCCTGTGACTTACCTAGAGAATCTTCTGTGTCTAGGAAATGTTCTCATAGGCCATCTCTAACACATACATCTTTCCTCCTTCCTTTGATCGCTGTTGCAATAAACAAACAAATGCTAAATACAGCCAGCATTGAGATAAAACTCAACTTTGTGTGGGCATAAGATGTGGCAGTGTGCCTCAAGGTAAGCCAGAATACAGCCCATGTTGCATGAGCCTCCATGTCCCAAGCACTGATTATCTGATGGACTGAAGAGCCATGGCTAGAAAGCCAAAAATCTACAACCAACTACTTGAGAGCTGAGAAGAGCAACTCTGGATGCAGTAGGTGTACACAAAGTTGGGGAAGTGCCAAGCAAAGGCAGATCAGAGAAAGACAAAGGAGAGAAGCATACTGGCTGATTTTGGAAGATGGAGTGGGAATTCAAGCATAGCTTGATTCTCTATTCTGAATTTGAAGGGAATCAGAGTGATAACCTGGGCTGGGGGGGGGTTAAGAATAATGCCTGAGGAGTGGGGTGAGGAGACAGGGATGAGGCTGGAAATGTGGGTGTGGATTAGCTCAACAGAGGCCAAGAAAAAGTCACAGAGAATGACTCTTGCCACCACCCAGCCCAAGAAGGCCAGGGAAAAGCTGCTAAGATGGACAGCAATAGGAGCAGAGTGGTCTAAGGTATGCTAACGAGTGGACGTGGGATGAGGTGCATGAGCTGAGGAGACCATAGAAATGACAGTAACAGGGGCCTGAAGAAAGCCAGGACTGGATGACGCCCCAGGGGCAAGAGCAAAGCAACTGAGATGGGCTGGCAGGCAGCCACAGCACTGGCCCGACGGAGAGAGACCCCCAAAACAGGCAGGAGTGTGACCCCTATCACATGAGGTGTTGCAAGGCTCAGATGAGTGAATAGGCTCCGGCAAGGTGAAGACACCAAAGACTAAGCCATGCAGAATAGCACCTGTCCTGAGGGGTTCCGCTAGTTCAAACAGTGGCCTGAGGTGTCTGTGGACAGTCTCAGCTGTCTGAAATTGTCCTCAAGCTGAGCAGTTGAAGCAGTCTGGTCACATGAGCGCATGAATGACACTAGGCCCCGGGCCCGAGGAGAAAGCCTCAAACCTAAACCGAATTGAAGTAGAGGCTGCCATAATAATGCCAGAGCCCAACTGCTGATTGCAGTTTGAGGTGTGCCTGCTGATAGAGGCTGACAAGTTTACCCTCAAGGACCCACGGCCTTAATAACCTTTCAAAAGGACTATGGCGGGGTTGTTTAAGTGTTGTTAGGTTATAGGTGGGTTTTTTATGTATTATTAAATATAGTTTGATAAATTTTTCATTCACAGAGGCCCATGACAGCAGCAAGCCCAGACCCCAAAGTAAGCAAGCAGAAGTGACTGCAAAGCCCAGACTGAATTCACAGTGACAGTGCAACAGCTCAGGTACCTGGTAACCTAAGGCTGACACTCTAATAACCTGCTCCCAGAGAACTCGGTGAAGAAAACGAAACGCCATCATAAATCATACAAAATGTGGCATTATTATTTTAGTCCCACAATGTTGCATCTCCCACCATTACTCTGAGATTGGTAGAAGTATGCCACCATCACCATGTGACTTACCAGATCTTCTGTAGCTAGAAAATGTTCTCACAGGCTGTCTCTTGGACACACATTCTCCTCCTTCGTTTGATCACTCTCATAATGAACAAAGAAATGCTAAATATAAATATGCATTTTAAAGTCACTGAAAGCTGTGGTCTACGGAGAGAGTTCCAAGCTGCCCAGTGGGATCCTGTCTCAAAAGAAAGACATTTGAATCCTCATTTATTTTTAAAGATATTTTTATTGCATTTAAAGAAAAGGAATATTGGGCTGGAGAAATGGCTCAGTGATTAAGAGCACTGGCTGCTCTTCCAAAGGACCTGAGTTTAAATCCCAGTACCCATATGGCAGTTTGAAAGTGTCTGTAATGACGGGGAGTGGTTGCACACACCTTTAATCCCAGCACTGGAGAGGCTGAAGGAGGAGGATCTCTGTGAAATCAAGGCCAGTCTGGAAATACAGAGTGAGTTCCAGGATAGCCAGGGATACAAAGAGAAACCCTGTCTTGAAAAAACAAACAAACAAAAGAAATAAAAGGAGTGTCTTTGTACCACTGTATGCAATATATGATTCTCAGAGTTTACATTGTCACATCATTAGACTTTTGTTTTCCTTTTTCTTTTTCTCTTTTATAGTGTTGTGAGTTGGACCCAGAGCCTTGGACAAGCTAGCCAAGGCCTTACCATTGACTGCTCCCAGCCCTAGCTGCAGCCCCATGTTGAACAGGTTGTGTATGATATAAAATGTCTCAGTTTTTCATTATCCATCATCCTTGACACAGCATCTTTTGCTATTCACAGCTGTATCTTCCAGACGTGTTTCCAGGGGTTCTTTTGTCTCTGTCTCCCATCTCCCCATAGATACCTGCACATCTGGCATCTTGGGTTCTGGATTCCGTTTTCAGGTCCGCATGCTAATGAAGCAAGCATTTTACTGACTGAGTCTTCTCCCCACTCTTGAAAGAACTATGGCTCTTTTTCATATTTCTACATCTGAGGTCTTCTGTAGTGGAATTGGGCCTCAAACTCTATATAACCGAGGGTAACCTTGAATGCTGGGGTCACAGACACGTGACCTGATTTATGTGGTTCTAGGAAGAGGTCCCAATGTCTTGTGGGTCTTCAGCAAGGACTCCACCAATTGAGCTACATCCTCAGCCTCTACTTTTATAGCTCTTGCTCCTTAAATCGGTGAACCTCAGTCTGGGGGGGTCACACCCCTCCTGGAGTCAAATATCAGATATTCTGCCTATCAGACATTCATAACAATAGCAAGATCACAGTTATGAAGTAGTAACAAAATAATTTTATGGTTGGGGGTCACCATAACATGAAGAACTATATTAAAGAGTCCCAACATTAGGAAGTTTGAGAACCACTTGCCTTAAATAGTTCTAATTAATACTGTTGTGAATGTGTGATATGTTAGAGCTGTCCAGAATACTGGCTCCTGGTTCTGTTTTGTGAAGAGGTCTTAGGGTGGGTTTGAGGAGAAGCAGGGGAGAAGGATGCCCTGTTTGATATGGAGCTTGACTGGGCATGGAAAGAAAGGGTGGGGGGACATTGTTTACCTCCAGGCCCTAAGTGTGTCCTTGGTGGACCAGCTGACAATCTGCCACAGACCCTGGCCAAGACAAGGAGGTCTGTTTTGAGGAAAATATTATGCCCCTTTGTGGCTTAAAGAAGCTGATTCAACCAAATAACTCCACATTCAGCAGAGAGAAGTCACCATTGCAGTGCTGTGCGCTCATGAATGACTAAACTCTAACAGAAGGAGTAGACCCAGTCTCTGCGGATGGGGCATGTCTGACAGGAAGAAAACAGACGTGAAAGAGCATCTGTGTAGGAGTCAGAGTGGCCATTTCCTTTACAGAAGACTGCATACCTCCTCAAGTGTGCACTGATTTCCATTCTGTCAGTGTGGCTGGACAGCACAGTCAGAATGCTTTTAAAACTCAGCTATGATAATGCAAAGCAAAATCATTTTTTTTCAGTAAAGGGTAGAGTTATTTTTTATATTTTACATATTTTAACATTTGTTAGTAATTTTTTTCCTCTATCCATTAGTTTATTAAACTGGGAGAAAGATGTGGATTGCTGAGAGGAAGTGTTGGTTTTGCTAGATAAACAAAAGGAGATGGGGAGCCGAGGAGACTGACACCCATAGCTACATGTTTATATGTCTGAAACTCTTGCTCCCATTCCATTGTAAAGACAAGGATTCAGTGTACTGGAGCTCGCCAGCTGCACAAAACACTATCAGGCTGTTCTGGTTTTATTTTATTTTATTTCTATTTTTTCTTTAGAGACAGAATCTCATGTATCCCTGGATGGACTTGATCTCACTACGTACCAGAGGGCAATCGTGAACCCTTGATCCTTCTGCCTGGTTTCATTTAACCTCCTACTGGAGATTAAACTCAGACTTCACATAAACTGTTAAAATTATAATGGAAAAAAAGGAAAACAAAACAAAACTTTGTTTCATTCTAGACCAGAGGGAGAGGAGGGGATGCACTTGAATGGAACTGCCAGGTGTAAATGAGTGACAGGTGGGAACTCTCAGGGGCAATTTTCTTAGCACCTTGGCTCCATGGTGGTAAGATCAGAGGCACAGGTGTGTTGAAAACTTGTCTTACAGGTCCTTCCTCACTCAGAAGACTGAAGGGTGACTCACCATCTGACTTTTCCTTTCATGTTGGGGATAGAGAAAGGTGAAGAGAAGAAACAAGAATATAAATAGTGACAGAGCTTGTCTGACAGTGAAGGGGAGAAGACAGAGAAGAGGGCAGAGGAGATGGAGGAGACCAGGGAGGGAGGAAGAGAGGGAAGAAAGGAAAAAGAAGGAAGGGTGGGAGAAGAGGAAAAAGAGGGAGAAGAGAGGATAGAAGAAAAGGAGGAGAGGAAAAAGAGGGAGAAAAGATGGTAGCAGGAAGAGAAGGAGGAGAGGAAGGAAGAGAAGGAGGGAGAAGAAAGGGAAGAGGAGGAAGAGAGGGTTCCATGGTCTCCTTCTACTGCTGCTTGGCTCCAGGATACTCACAGTAGTTTAGAAAGAATGAACTAGCCAGGCATGGTGGTGTAAATCTTTAATCCTAGCACTTAGGAGACAGAGGTATGAGGATCTCTGTGAATTTGAGGTCAGCTTGGTCTACACAGTGAGTTACTGGACAGCCAGGGCTATATAGAAAGGCTCTATTTCAAAAAAAACAAAACAAAAAAAGAATGGAGTAACTGCTCCACCCTTGCAAACCAATGCCCTGCCTGCCGCATGATTATTAGTGAGGTTTTCTTCCTGCTAAGAGTTTCTTTCTGTCTTCCAGAAACAGAGAGATGGCTAAGGAGTTGCATGTAAGCAGGAAACTATAATCAACCAGTGTCCTCTAAAACCAGAGCAAGTGTGCTAACATTAGAATAGTATTAGGCTAGCAAGGTGGCTTAGTGGATAAAACACTCGCCAAGTTAGCACGAGCTCCAGAATTCCGTCCCCCAAATCACACAAAAGACAAGTGGACACAGCTGCCTGAAGTCCCAATGAATGGGAGATGGAGATAGGGAATCCCTAACACAAGTAGCTAGCTAGACTGTCCACATTCAGCTGGGGATCCTACCTCATTTACTAAGGTGGACAGCAATCCAACAAGAGTATTGACACCAACCTTGTCATCTCGTCCACATGTACAATCACATATATATGAACATACATATACACACAATCACACATACATGTATCACCATCACCACCAACAATAAAAACCACCTCTTCTACTCATCCAGGTATGGTGGTGCATGCCTATAATTCCAGAAGTAAGGAGGCAGAAGGAGGAGGATTGTTTCCTTTAGGCCAGCTTGATTATATACTAAGACCCTATCTCAAAGCAAATAAATAAGCAAGCATTTCACAAATACTAACCATCCATTTAAATGTGTAGAAGAAATGATGATGACTTAAAACCACCCGTCTCCTACAGAATTGTCACTTCTCCACGATTCTTCTGGCAGCTGCCTTCACTAGCTGCAGATGTGTTTCTCCAGGCTTCTTAGCATCTGCTGTCTCTCCAGTGAACACCTCAGAGGTGTTTTATTTAACCTGCTCTTCTAATTGCTTTCTCTCCCTCCTGCCCCAACCCATTGCCTCCTTATTTGGCTGAGGAAGGAACTTGACATTCCAGGTAACTTGTCAGCTTTCTCTCCTTCTAGCCCTGGCTTCAGTGATGCATTGGCCCTCAGTGCTTGGGAAATCAAAATAAGCCTTTGCCTCACGTCCATGGCTCCTATGAACCAATCTTTTAATCAGTGGCTGAAGATAGGCTTATCTTTCTGAAAAAGCAAGTCTTATTATCTAGGCTTGAAATTCTTCATTGGCCTCACCTATTGACAGACAGAGTCCAAACTCGTAGGTGTGGTAACACTCTGACTGTTAGCTCTTATCTTTCTTCTTTGTCTGAAGCTATGCTGCAGTTAAGCTTCATTGTGTGAAAGGCACTTCATGGGCTGGTGAGAGGAATCTTGAAGGGGGTCAAGAGGTCTCCAAGAGTTTCCATCTGAGTAGGAAGGTACATGTCAGTAATTCCAGTTCCTGGGAGGTGGAGGCAATGAGGACCAGGAGTTCCTAGTCAGTCTCAGCTTTATAGCTCAATGTCAGCCTGGCCTGAAACAAAACAAAACAAAACAAAACAAAGCAATGCAATGCAATGCAATGCAATGCAATGCAATACAATACAATACAATACAATACAACACAACACAAAACAATACAATACAAAACAAGAAGCTTTCTATTTTATGTTCTAACTTTGGGGATTGTCTTTATTTTTGTATCTTTTATTTTGTTGGCTTTTTGAGGCAGGGTTTCTCTGTGTAGTTCTGGTTGTCCTGGACTCACTCTGTAGAACAGGCTGGCCTCGAACTCCTGAGTGCTGGGATTAAAGCCTTGCACCACCACGCCTGGTGAGGATTGTCTTAAAAAGTCATACAAACATGTTGTGAGTCATCAACACAAGTGTGAGGCTAGAGGGTACAGAAGGGACTTCTGGAGAGCCTGTTCCATGTCCCACTCTACTCAGCAGGTCCTGCTGTGTTGCCCAAGAGAATTCCTTCGGTTCCTGAGTGATGATGGTCTGCTGCTCTGTGAAGCACATTTTAAGAAAGATTTATAATAACGACTGTCTGTTTTCTGTGTGCTATCTGAAAAGTCTTCTCATTGTATTGGCTAATGAATAAGAAAAGCAGGCAATTTTTTTTTTTTTAGATTTTACTCTTTTAATGGTTTTGATTGTGTGTGTGTGTGTGTGTGTGTGTGTGTGTGTGTGTGTGTGGGTGGGTGTGGGTGTGGGTGTGTGCGCACGCATGCATATGGATGCAGGGGCCCTTAAAGGCAGAAGAGGAGATCAGAAGTCATGGAGGTGGAATTACAGGTAGTTGGATGCCATCCAATCCTCTGGAAGGGCATGAAGGGCTTTTAACGACTTAGCCATTTCTGCAGCCCCTGTAAGATACTTTAAATGATGTACTCATTATAGATAACGTTCAAATGATATCACAACTTGCTGAATGAATACAGATCTGGCAAGAGCTCAGTCTTTTATTCTCAGATGAACTCTCTGAATTCTTATACAAAGCAAAACAAAACAACACAAGAAGCTACATGAAGACATAGCCCTAGCTTGCCTGGGACTAGCTATTTGCGCCATGCAGGCCTCTCATGCAGAGATCCACCTGCCTCTGCCTCCCGAGTGCTGAGATTAAAGCCGTGCGCCACCTCACCCACCTATAATGTTCTCTATACATTTGAATCCATGTGTTTGCTTATTTTATTGACTGTCACGTTTAACTCAAAACCAAAGACATTATCTTGTTAATCTTGTTCAAAATTGCTTCTCACATCAGACAGGCTCAACAAACATCTCCTGAAGGAAGAAATGGAAGTAAAATTTGATTTTGTCCATCTTGGCCCAGAAGAACTAAATCCACTACCACAGTGGATGCCCTAAGGCCACCATGCTTGCATAAGTGGAAGAAAAATTAAGACTATAGAGCAATTGTAATGTTCCTCTTCGTGTAACTTGACTCCAGTCTTATATTTCAAAGGCCTTACTTGTCCTCCAGGGAATCTGTTGCAAAATGTATTTGCCCTCACTTTCTAGAATGTTGTTGAGGTTAAAGCGTAAAGAGTTTTCAAATAAGGCAAAAGAAACCTGGTGATTACATTTTGGTTGATGCATCATCAGAACTAAAAATAGGATGGAAAGATGGGAAATCGTTACTGGAACCTCCATCCAAAACATGGCTAACGATGAGGGATGAGCTGGAATAGCGGCTGGGATTCAATTTTCAACCACACAAGGCAAGTCCCAAAGCACACCAGAATCTCAAGGATTCAACTCCTCAGTTCTGATTTGCCGGGTGTTTTTTTGTTTATTTGTGTGTGTGTGTGTGTGTGTGTGTGTGTGTGTGTGTGTGTGTTATTGTTGTGGTTTTGTTTTGTTTTGTTTTGTTTTTTCGAGACAGGGTTTCTCTCTGTAATAAGTCATGGCTGTCCTGGACTCGTTTTATAGACCAGACTGGCCTTGAGCTCACAGAGATCCACCTGCTTCTGCTTCAGGAGTACTGGGATTAAAGGCGTGCACCACCACACCTGGCTTTGTTTTTGCTTTTTAAAGCATGCTTTTATAAAGTCCACACTGGCTTCAAACTCATTATGTAGCCTAAGATGATGCTGAACTTCTTAGTGTCCTGCCTCTACCTTCTAAATTCTGAAAATATCGGCATGTGACACCTCAGCCAGCCCTGTCATTCACTTTGGCTCTGTCCTTTGGTTTCATCTACCCACTTCCCTGGGACTGTAAGAGAGAGGTTATATTTGGGTTCAGTTTACCTGGGAAAACAGGACAAAGCCTTATACATAACATTTGGTTTTACTTATGAGACTAGTTTTCTGGCCTACTTATAACATGCATATGAGTTAACCATCATATGAGATGATACAGAGTTGAATTATCTCATATGTTGGGACTGGGATAAAGAGTGGCAGACAGTAAATATGATCTGGTCCCTGTTAAAATTATTTCCTCAGATGAGGGGATGAGATAAGAGCCATTCCCAAGCCATTCTAGCTCTTTCTGAACTCTTACTGACTGGTTCAACTCAGCTGTTCTGGCCCAAACTCCTCTCCAAACTGACTGATTTAAACTGGCTTCCCTTGGCTTCTGACTGAGTTGCACTACCTGGTGTCAAACTAATTCTGGTAATATGTTTTAATCTTGTGGCTTCTTCTCATTCTCTGCCTTGTTCTGTCTTCAGCTGTGTCTAGTTCGTTCTCTCTGCAACTTGTCTCTGTAAACCTGTCCCAGTAAAAAGTCCTCTCTCTCCCTGCAATGCTCTTAAGTAGCCTTTCTTAACTGTCCTGTTCTCATGAGAGTTGGGCGTATCCTATTTCTGACTCATTCTGTCAAATCTTTCTCTTATTCATCACTGTGTTTCTCCGTCAATTAGATGCCACTTTCAAACATGGCTGCTTCCTTCTGTAAACTAACCTTACCTTAAAGTGTAGGTTAAAAGTTAGGGATAAAAGGAATGTACTATGGGCATGTCTGTATTCCACCAGATCATAATGTAATCCAGAGTGTGTCTGCATTGCCAGACCAGTCATGCTGCTGAATTAAAATCCCTCTACAAACCCCCCCATGTGTAAATATAATCATAGATATTTATTCATTTCTATTTATGCAAGTGTGTGTAACTGCATGTGTTTATGCGCAAAATGTGTGCAGGTAGCAGAAGGCCAGAGAAGGACAACAGAGTCCCTGGAACTGGAATGGCACACAGGTGAGTGTGAGCAGCCAGATTCAGCCTGATGTAGGTGCTCGGAAGCAAACGTGGAATTTCTGCAAATGCCATAAGCACCTGTAACCCCTGCTCCATCCAGCCCCCAAATATGGCTGAAGTGTGCAAACTGAAAGATTGGCTTTATGAAGCAAAACCAGGCTGTAGGAGTACAAACGGATATGCTTATTTCTTGTTCTTCACTGCCTACTTTTTGTTATTATAACAAGATTTTCTTGACCCTCGAGGCCACAGCAACTTGTACACCTTTGTGGTTTGAGAGGAAAACTCACTCATGGTCCAGCTTCAACCCAGCATTTCTCTACTTCAACTAAACTAAACTAAACTAAACACTTTAAGAAGGGGATTTCTTTTCTGGCTTCTACAGAGTTCCTGACTTCACTCTCTGGTAGCACTCCAAGATCATCACCAGCTTCTGCTTTGTTTGTTTCATACAGTCCAAGCTTTTCTCAAACTCCTGTATGTGAGGATGACCTTCAATTCCTCCCCATACTGAGACAACAGGTGTGCAATGCCATCATCACTATGTTCTCATGAGAAACCATTCCTACACAAAGAAACAACAATCACTTTTGAAGCCTTCTATTCCTAACTCCTTCTCAGTCGTCCACAATAACATTGTTTATTTCAGCCTGTTCTTGTGTCCCTGGCTTCATGGAGTACTACACACACACACACACACACACACACACACACACACACACACACACACACAC
>CAJQZJ010004767.1:3848470-3886990 GCA_907164525.1 Lophiomys imhausi
CACACACACACACACACACACACACACACACACACACACACACACACCCTATTGGTTGATCTGATCCCAATTGAGACCATTAAAATAAAAATAGACTTCTTAAATCATTAGAACAGTGTCTGATCCTGAGTCCAACTGCGAGGTTTGTTGTTATTGTTTCTTTTATTCATATAAGTGTTTTTTCTGCATGTATGTCTGTGTATTCTGTGTACACAGTGTCCTTGGAAGCCAAAAGAAGGTATCAGATTTCCTGGAACTGGCCTTACAGATGGCTGTGAGCCACCATTCAGATGCTGAGAATCAAACCCAGGTCCTCTGGAAGAGAAGCCAGTGCTCTTAACTGCTGAGCAATCTTTCCATCCTCAATTGTGAGGTTTTAAACAGTCCTTTTCTAGCCAGTCAAGTACATAAATTTCTCTATGATTCCACTTATAGGTTGGCCACCCATATCTGACGACTCTATTTGGAAACATGATCTGTCTGCTTACTCTCTTTCCCTGTCCCATAGAGTGTGTACTCAAATATTCACTACATCCAACAAGCTAAAAGTAACATTCTTAGTTGGGTATGGTGCTACACACCTGTAATTTCAGCACTCAGGAGGGTGAGGTAGGAAGTTCAAGAATTTAAGGTCATCCTTGGCTACATAGGGAGATTGAAGGCAGGCCTGGACTTTCAGAAAAATCACAAGACCTTTTCCATTTGGTAAAGAGGAAAATACACAGACTAAAACCAGATTTCCCCTATCTATTTTCTGATGTGTAAGAAACTTGTCCACCTACACATTAGAGTTCAAAGTCTGCTCTTGCTAACTCATCTCACACTGAAATATGAAGGAGTCAAGCCAGGCCCAGGTCCCATCTACCCTTGAGACTTTCACTTTACCTGTACACTGAGCTCTAAGTGGACTTCTGTCCTGGAAATCTCAGTGCTCAAGCAGATATCCAAACAATGTGCATCCTGAAAGTCTCAAATGCCTACGCACTAACCACAGCTGTTTGTTTATTCCATTCCAGCAGCGACAAACACAGTCACCATTTCTTGCCTTTTAAGGTAGCAATCCAGTTTAATACTGACAGAGGAAGGGTGGTGGACTGGGAATAAGCCATCATCATACAAGTAACAAAAATACAAACTATTCTTCGGATGTTCACTTTGAAGAGGCAAACACAGTTCATACATTATATAATGGAATGGAAGCAAGGCTGTGGCAGACAAAGTAGCCAAATGAAGAATGTGAGGTGGGGTGTGTGTGGGAGTGGGCATGTGTGGAGGCCAGAGGCTGATTTTGGATGTCTCCCTCAATTTCTTTTCTACCTTATTGTTTGAGACAGGGTCGCTCATTGAGCTGGAGCTCACTGATTGGCTTCAAACCATCCTACTGTGCTGGCTTTCTGCCTCTGGGATTATAGGAATACACTGACATGCCTGGCTTTTTGTGGGGAGATGGAGATTCGAACTCAGATCCTCATACTTGTGTAACTTTACCCACTGAACTGTCTCTACATTTATAGGAAACTTTAAAAAAACTTTTTTTAAAGATTTATTTATTTTGATTTTATGTATGGGGGTATACTGCCTGCATGTGGTAAAAAATTGTTTTGATTTTTATTTATGTGTATGTGCATGAGTGTGTGTGTGTGTGCGGGGGTGTGATGTATGCAGGGGATTATGAATCCCTAATATGTACTTGGTACTAAACTGGGGTCCTCTGGGAGAGCTGAATGAGCTCTTTTTTGTTTGTTTGTTTTTTGTGTTTTGTTTTATGAGTCAGGGTTTCTCTGTGTAGCCCTGACTGTCCTGGACTCACTCTGTAGAACAGGCTGGCCTTGAACTTGCGGAGATCTGCCTGCCTCTGTCTCCCGAGTGCTGGGATTAAAGGTGTGTGCCACCACACCCAGCAATTACAGACAGCTGTGAACTGCCATGTGGGTGCTGGGATTTGAACCTGGGTCCTTTGGAAGAACAGCCAGTGCTCTTAACCGCTAAGCCATCTCTCCAGCCCTAAAAATTTATTTATTTTTATTTTATGTACATTGGTATGAGGGTATTAGATCCCCTGGAATTGAAGTTACAGACAGTTGTGAGCTGCCATGTGGGTGCTGGGAATTGAACCCTGGTCCTTTGGAAGAGCAGAAAATGCTCTTAACCGCTTAGCCACCTCTCCAGCTCCCTGAATGAGCTCTTAACAGCAGAGCCATCTCTGCAGCCCTGGCACAGTCTTGGCTAAACTTTCCTAAAGGTCATTTTGCCTTGTGATATTTACTGAAGCATTTTTTCTGAAGACAGGGCATGGTATTCCTCAGGACAGAGTGTTAAGCTTTAGCTTGTAAAGGTCTTTACATTTCTCATGCTACGTCATTTAACTTTTTGCATTACTCAGAAATGCAGTAAGTTGTGACCAAATGAACCAAATGACTCAGTGTTGGATCAAGGGGGTGCTTTGCTGTTATTCTTGGGTTTTCTACTCTTGAGACAGGGTCTGTCTGTGCCGTCCTGGCTGGCCTAGAGCTTGCTATGTAGGCCAGGATGGCTTTGAAGCCACAGAGATCCTCCTGCCTCTGCCTCTGGAGTGTTGGAATTAAAGGTATATGGCACCGTGCTTGGCCCTGTTGTTGTTTTAATACAATTTTTTATTAGTATTTTGAGAATTTTATACACGCATACAATGTATTTTGATCATATTCAGCCTTTACTGCTCCCCTAACTTTTCACAGACCCATCCCTCCTCCC
Organism: Lophiomys imhausi; assembly: GCA_907164525.1. Lineage (NCBI taxonomy): Eukaryota > Metazoa > Chordata > Mammalia > Rodentia > Muridae > Lophiomys > Lophiomys imhausi. Next base: position 3,851,204 of record CAJQZJ010004767.1, read on the forward strand.
AGTTCCTCCCTATCCCCAATCTTATGAGTCCAATTTGTGCAGTTTGTATTCTTGGGTATAGGACTATTTGCTGGAGCATGGTGACCTAACAGGAAGGCACATCCTTAAAGAAAAACTGACTCTTCCTCCTCCATAAGCCATCAATTCCTCATCAGCCTCTCAAAGAAATTTCCCTTTTGTTGAGGGCAAAGATTTACTAATTGAAAGTCAGAGACACATCTGACTTTACAATGGCAACATGAAGATCTTCTGTATGCACAACTCTATCCTTAGCTTTTAATTGAGATTTTCTTTCTGACAATAGACCAAAAACAAGCTACCTTTTCCCTACAGAAGGTACATCCCCCTGCCTACTTCAGTTCTGCTAAGTGGTTAACTCTGTGAGCCCTACCCATCTCCTGACCACAAGGTATACCAAATGACCCAAATGGGCAGTTAGAACACACGACCCATCTCTTTGCTGAGATAGACTATATTTGATATAGATAGATATAGGATAGAATTGAGCATACGGAAGATCTTCATGTTGCCATTGTAAAGTCAGATGTGCCTCTGACTTCCAATTAGTAAATCTTTGCCCTCAACAAATAGACTATCTTTGAGTCTTGCTGTTCTAGTGAACATATAGCTAAACTATAGGAGGTCTTTTAGCCTTCTGAGAGCATGTGTCCTGGGGTTGTTTGAGTGAGGATGACCCCCATAGGCTCCTATATTTGAATACTTGTCACCAGTTGGTGAAACTGCTTGGGGAGGATTGATTTCAAAAGTCCCCTCCACTCCCAATTAGCTTTCTCTTTGCCTCTTACTTATGGAAAAGGATGTGAGCTCTCAGCTACTGCCAAAACACCATGACTACCTGCCCGCTGCGATGCTCCCTGCTGTGATGGTCATAGACTCTAACTCTATGGAACTATAAACCTCTTATAAACTCTTTCTTCTGTAAGTTGCCTTGGTCATGATATATTTTCACAGAAATAGGAAAGTAACTAGGACATTCGAATATCTCAGCAAAGAGATGGGTCGTGTGTTCTAACTGCCCATTTGGGTCATTTGGTATACCTTGTGGTCAGGAGATGGGTAGGGCTCACAGAGTTAGCCACTTAGCAGAGCTGAAGTAGGCAGGGAGATGCACCGCACCTTCTGTAGGGAAAAGGGATTGTCGAAAACTTGCCAGTGACAGATGTCCACTGTGCTATCGTAAGCTCTAGTTGTACTGTTTTCCCAATTTTACAGGCTCAAAGAGACTGATTTGCCCAAATTCACGGCACAGCTAGTAAATAGCCAACCAAACTCTTCTAACCAATTTTTGTTGTTATGGTTGGTATTTAATTTGGAGAGTACATTAGCTACTATTTTAGTTTTTGGTTGCTTTTCATTTGTTTGTTTGGTTTGGGTTTTTGTTTGTTTTTGCTTTTTTGTTTATTGGGGTTTGGAGATAAAGTTTCTCTGTGTAACAGCTCTGGCTGTTCTGCAACTCAATTTGTAGACAAGGTTGGCCTTGAACTCACAGATGTGTCATAAACATCCACTTGCCTCTGCCTGCTGAGTGCTAGGATTGAAAGTGAGGTTCACCACACTGGCTCCCTCTTTCTCATTCTCTATCTCTCTCTCTCTCTCTGTGTGTTTAATAAATGAAATGTATTTATTGTGTGTCTGTGTGTGTGTGTTGGGGTACAGAGTGAAGGTCAGAGAACCGTTTTCAGGAATCTATTTTCTCCTTCTATCACATGGATCCTATGATCAAACTCAGGTTATCGAGCTTGGCAGCACCCAAGCTTAGCCCCTGAGCCATTTCACTGGCACAAACTAGGTACTTAAAAGTTTGTTCTTACCAGACATGGTAACACTCAGATGTAACCTCAGCACTTGGGAGGTGGAGGCCGGAGGATCAGTAGTGCAGTGTCATCCTCACTATATAGTGAGCTCAGGGCTGCCTAGGGATCCATGAGACCTTGCCTCAAAAACACTTTGCTTTCTTTTTCTGAACAAAAGGGGTATATAAATAGGAATCCAATTTCCTTTTCAAAGTAAAAACAATTTGGTATATTTTATGACCTAAAAAGAAATTTGAAATATTTTTCAAGTAGTTGCAAACAACAAGAAAATATTTCCTTAAACATGTCCCAGCATTTAAAAAAGAAATACCAATATGCCCACATTAAAAAAAAAACCTGCAACTTTTTTGTCCAGTTGGAAATAATGTTTAGTACAAAGGCTATCATCAAGTTTTGCTGTTCCTATCATTTAAAAAGTAGATTTCAAAACTTAGAGCAATAGGAAAAATAAAACTCTGGCTAATACATTAATATGCTGCAATGACATTGCAGTTGGAATATAAAATCCTGTGATCTAAGTGTAAAATTCCCTCCTAGGCTCAAGAGTTTGAACATTTATTTGTCCAAGCTGATGGTAATGCTTTGTTGGGGAGATGGAATGTTCAGGCATAGATCCTAACTAGAGGAAATGAGTCACTTGGGGGTAGGTTTGGGGGTTTAGTTGTCCAAGAGTTTTCATTCTTTTGTCTGTCAAGGTGGGAGGAGTTTTAGCTTCACAGTCCTGCAATCACTAACAGTGATTTCCCCACTGTGACGGAAGGTCCCCTCTCAAACCACAAGCCAACATTCGTCCCCCTCCTTATGTCTGACATAACATTCTGTCACAGCAATAAGAAAAGAAACTAAAACATATTGAGCTGGGTGTAATGGCACATGCTTTTAATGATAGCAGGGGCAGAGGCAGGTGGATCTCTGAGTTCAAGGTCAGCCTCATCTACAGAGTGAATTTCAGGACAGCCAGGGTGAAAAAGAGAAACCTAAACCCTATCTTGAAAAAAAACCAAACAAACAAAAAGAAGAAGAAGGGAAAAGAAAAGAAAAAAATACTGATGAAACTTTTCTTAAAATATTGTTCTAGAATATCCAGGTGTGGTGGCAGGGAGAATTGGGTCAGAATGACATGGGACAGGAGGGATGGGGCGGGTGGGGGTGAGGCACGGAGGACCAGGAGAGAGAAAGTAGCCTCTTTAGAAGGGTAGCTTCGTGTGGGCTGGTGTCAGGGAAAGAGAGACATGAGAGGAGAAAGGCAGAAAGAGAAGGAGTCCCAGGAACGTCTGGTAGAAGCTCTTACGAAACTGCCCTTGAGCTCATGATGCCTCATCCTCGAGTAGCTAGGATTACACCCCTGTACCACAAAGCCAGTGTGGTAGTTCCTAACACCCAGAATGTGGGACTCAGAGGATGCCTAACATTTCCAGGGTAAAAGCTTCACTGTTGTACAATTTCTCAATCACTTTGGTTATTTTCCTTTCTAACCCAGAAGCATCAAACTCTCTTGTTCAGAAGTTATAAAATGAAAACAAAAAGTTATTAACAGAAGTTCTGTGGGAAAGGGGATGGAGATGGTACAGTGGTTAAGAGCACTTGTTCTTGTAAAGGACCTGGATTTAGTTCCTAGCACCCACATGGAGCAGCTCACACCAAGTGTAACTCCAGTCTAAGGGTCTGCCCCGCTCTTCTGACTTCCAAGGGCACACACACACACACACACACACACACACACAAATAATAAAATAAGTCTTTTTAAAAAGAGAAGCTTTGTGGAGAAAAGGACAGACAAGAATCTTAGCTTCAGACTGGATGGAAAGACTGGGGAAAAACACAATATTCAAAGTGGGTTTAACATGCTGATCTAAAGAGCTTCCTCTTTTAGAGTTGGGGGTTATGGGAGACCTTACTAAAATAAACAAACCAAAACGAATTGAAAGCCCAGCTTCAAGGATATAAATTCACTTATCATATATCTTGGGGTCTGATTAAGAAAAAAGAGTCATAACTTAGAAATAATCCATATGTAATAGAAACATCTTAGCCACATAATTAAGAGGCATTTCAAAATGATATCTTAGTGCTTAAAATAATCTTGTGGCTTTTTCATTGTGAAGATGGGATAATGCTTTTGGTGTTAGAGAAAATGGTCCTCTGAGAACTAAAATATGCTGTCAGTGTATAAAATAGTTACATGCTATTTTCAGAATGTGGTTTTGGAAACATATGCTGATCTTATATATTCAGTACATTTGATGATGTCTATAACTTTACAGACAATAATATATAATAGAAAAAAACATGCTTATTTAAATGTTTTCAGAGACTATGAATATAATGACTTTGAATAAGGAGTAAACATTTTATACTAACTTGTGTAATTTTATCTGTCATCAACCTTTTTAAAATATTTCCTACCTTACTTTTTATTAGCCTGTAGGTGTGGGTCTATGGTCAGTCTTTGTTTTCAAGATGAGAAAGATGAAAACTCAACATGGACAGATTTAAATACATTTTTAAATAGGTCATAGAATGATGTAAGACGGTCAGTTCTCTCCTTCTACCACCTGAGTCCTGAGGCTCAAACTCAGGTAGGTCATCAGGCATGACAAAGCAGGTCCCTCTCCCTGCTAAGCCATCTTCGCAGCCCTAAAGGGCCATTACTTCATCCTTGGGTTCTCACTCACATGCTGTTATGGCTGGAGAGTGACTAACTGCCTAAGGCTATACTGGTCTGTCAGGAATCTAGATATTGCTTGACAAATTTTCAGAAGTGCTAGGTCTGGAAGATCCTAAGGGAAGAGGCAGAGAGTTCCTGAACCATACTCATAGGCTCCTCCTTGAGTCACCTTTGCTTACAAATTCTCAAGGCAAGAGTTCCATGCATTCAGTAAGATATCCAACCCCAGCTCCTTCATATCTGTTCATAACAGTCACTAAAGACAGTTAAAATAGACTTTCTTATGCTCTTGAAATTGTACCTGTTTGGTAACAAGAAAACTTTTTTATGTTTCCAGACATTCAAAAAGAATTTATTGAGAGGAGGCACATACCTGCAATATCCACTTTTGGCAGGGAGAGACAAGAGAATCAGGAGTTCAAGGCCAGCCTTGGCTACATGAGAGATCCTGTGATAAAAATAAAACAAAAACTGCGTAGCATTTAATATAGATGGTCATAACTGGTCAAAGCCCTGAGAATAAGTGAATTAATGCTTCCCAGCTCATCTATATCAACCACCTCCTCCATGTCACACAGGGATCAGGGAGCATCACAGAAAAAGGGGTAGAAAAAGTGAGAGCCAGGGAGAGGGGAAAGTGCTGTGGAACGCTGACTTTGGAACTTGGCATGACACAGCTATTGCCCTCGTGAACTCATAGCAGTTGTGGTTACCTATGTAAGACTCATTCAAGATCAAGCAAAGCAAACTTTCAGCATGTTTGGGGAGGCTTTGGGGGTCTCACTGGTAGCAGAATAGCTATTGATGATGGATGGCTATTGGAGAAGAGTCAGTTTTCTTTAGGAGGTAGGTTGTCTATGCTCTAGTGGAGGGACTCACACCCATGCTGATATGGGTAGCACTAATTGGACTCAGTAGGGGGGGAGAGAGAGAGAGCAGATGTGTGTGAGCTGTGTCATCCCCATCCATTGTATAATACAACTCAGAGCTGTGTGGTTGTATTTAATTTTATAAAACTGGAAAATCATTTAGACTTACAGCTCATAACTGAGCCTGCTGACCCTGGTATTGATTTCCACTTAAGACATAGCCAAAGACTCAGAAAGAGGGGGACTCTTCCACCAATACTAGTAGCTGTTTTCCTAACTAGTTTTACAAGAAGGCATGCACCGGACTACCGGCCAGATCTCCCGAGGCTCCAGGCTCACTTCTTCCTGCTGTTTAGCAGGTGGGTCCAGCTTCAGTTAGGATCCTGTGAGCCACAGGGAAATAATACTATATCCCTATATGTGCATGCCTGGAATCTCTTCCTAGTCCCCTTCCCCAGCAATAAAAAACAAAACAAAACAAAACACTGCTACTTTTCACGGTACTTAGCCAATTTCAAACCGCTCTGGGACTCAGATTGAAGGAGTGATAACATTTCTAAAAATAAATAAATAAATAATTTTTATGGGCTTGGTCAGATGGCACTTTTTAATTTTAACAATTCTCATGAGCGGTTCAATGTAATACTGTATTTTGTGTGATAATAACATGTAATTACTGTTATCTGCTATTATGCAATGATGTCATGGTGGGGTATAAACACTAATTAATTGAGGTTTACAAAGCCCTGTGAACACAGTGGCTGTGTTTCACTCACCCCTCATTTCTCTAAAGGCTGCTTTGAAGTCTTGAATGTTTAATTAATGATTATAACTCTTGCTGTTATCTGGGAAAATTGAAGCTGACTCATTTTTATCATTTCCCATGGTTTTCAAATGATTTATCACTCTTGATTTCTGAAAAGAAGTAGAGAAATTTGACCAGTTAATTCTGAATATGGGCCAAGTGTGGTGGTGCATGCCTCTAACCCTCACACTAGGGAGGAGATGGCTGGAGGATCAGGAGTTCAAGGTTTTGCCCTCAATTACAAAAAGAGCTCACAACTAGCCTGAACTATGTAAGACCCAACCTCAATAAAACAATAACAGAAGCTTAAGGGTTGAAACTCCAGACCAACCAGAGTTACATGACATCCTACCTTTAAAAGTAAGTAAATAAAGCGGGGTATGGTAGCACATGTCTTTAATCTCAGCACTTGGAGGGCAGAGGCAGGCAGATCTCTGTGAGTTCAATGCCAGCCTGGTCTACAGAGTGAGTTCCAGGACAGCCAGGACTGTTACACAGAGAAACACTGTCTCAAAAAACCTTAAAAAAAAAAAAAAGTAGCCGGGCGGTGGTGGCGCACGCCTTTAATCCCAGCACTTGGGAGGCAGAGGCAGGCGGATCTTTGTGAGTTCGAGGCCAGCCTGGTCTACAAAGTGAGTCCAGGACAGCCAGAGATATTCAGAGAAACCCTGTCTCGAAAAACCAAAAAAAAAAAAGTAAGTAAATAAAATGTAAAGTCAAGAGGATGCAGAGTTTAGTTTTAGAATCCCTGGTTGGCTCATACATTTTTAAGAAATGTCAAAGGCCTGTTTTGTGCCAGTCTATTTAAAGGCCTTAGATGGCACTGTTTGATGACACATGTCCATAATCCCAGCACCAGGGAGGCTGAGACAGGAAGATTACATGTTCAAAGCCAGGCTGACTTATAGTGAGATTCTGTCTCAAAAAAGACAAAGGAGGAAATGTGGGGTGGGTTTGGAATATAACAATAAGTAAATAAAGAAATGAAAGGAAGACGGAATAGTGTTCTTATGAAATGTGCTTCAGGCCTGGTGGTAAACTAGAATCTATGACATATTACAGGGTGCTGTGATTTCAATGACAGTCCCCTCCAAATCCATGTTGCGATCTTTTATTTCTTGTTGTTTTGTTTGTTTTTATTTTGAGACAGTGTCTCACTTAAGTAGCCCTGATAGGCCTGGACCTCCTTATGTAGACCAGGCCAGCCTTGAACTCACTGAGATCCAAAAGCCTGTTGCTCCTGAAGGCTAGGATTAAAGGTGTACACCATCATGCCTAGATCAAATGTTTGTTGCCTTGTTTGTTTGTTTTGAGACCACAACTCACTCTGTATGATTCCCCACTTCCTATCTCCTAAGTGCTAAGATTACAAGCACACATCAATGTATCTGGTTTTGGTTTTTGAGACAGACAGGGTCTTGCTAGATAGCCTTGTCTGTCTTTGGATACACTCCATAGTATAGAGTGGCCTAACATTCAGAGAAACTCTCCTGCCTGGACTTGTGAAGTGCTAGGATTACAAGTGTGTAGCCTCCACACCCAGTATGTGTTGACATTTAATTGTCATCACTTGAGTGTTAAATGGCGAGGCATTTGTTACAGTTTGATTGTGAAGTATCCCCCAAAGTCTCATGTGTTTGAACATTTGACCCTCAGCTGGCAGTGCTGTTTCTGGAGGCTATTGGACCTGGTGTGAACAAATGGAGGAAGCTGTAACTGGGGAAGGGTCTTAAGTGTTATATCACAACCCTCCTACTTTGAGATAAGTGTTTATACATATATAAATATAATATGTGTATGTGTTCATATGTATATAAATATAACATATACGTGTACATGTATCTGCTCATATCCCTCTGTTCCCTGTACCGGGACCATGTGAACAAACAGCTTCACGATCCTGTTGACATAAACATGAGCTGCCACTGTTGTCATGCGTTCTACTTCCTGGCAGATTGCACCCTCACACTGTGAGCTAATGCAGCCCTTCCTTCTTTAAGTTCTTTCTTGTCGAGTGTTTGGTCCCAGCAATGAGACCTACCTGATGCAACTGCTAGGAGGTGGTGGCATTGACACTGCTATAAAAGGCCGAGCTTGAGTCCCTTTGCTTTCTTTGTTCTTTTGGCTTGAACATGTGAGAAGACGTGAGACCGCAATCTTGGACTCAGAACCACGGATCTACCCATGCCTTGAGACTCGATTTTATGCGTTTTCAGATGAACACATTTCTGCTTACTATGAGTCAACCAGTCAGTGGTATTTTGCTACAGATGGTATGGCAGTGATATACTTTATGGAGGATCCTATGTCAATACAACTATAAGTCTTTGGGGGAAACTGCATGACTGTACTAAATTCAGTTTTCTAAGTTATGAGATGAAGAAATTGCACATAGAGCGTGAATGCTGTGAATTGCTCTATCACAAATGGCTTGGTTTTACTACTCTAGTAAGACTGAGTGAGTTCTAACCAATATAGAGTCACTACGAAAACAAAGCAAGATTTTCTGAGACAGTGCTAGTGTACTTAGAGGTGGGGTTTAACCTCAGACCATTAAAGAAGTCTAGCTTCTGCACTTCATGCTTCGCTTCCTCCACCTTGAAGCAATGAATACAGCTAAGGGTGTCACAGTAAGACAACATTCTGAGGAGCAATTCAGGAAAGAAAGGTGCATTTGGTCAAACATCTGGAGGAATCACAGCAGCAGGAGCTTGGGAGAATTGTTCAGAGAACAATAGATGTCCTCAGCTCATTTTCTCCCCTTGATTCAATCCCAGATCCATCCCTGCTCAGGGAATGGTGCTACCCTCTGATACAGTGGGTCTTTACACATCAAGAACCTAGTCAATATAATCCCTCACTGGTGCCCTGAGATCGGTGGTTCTTAACCTTCCTAATACTGTGTGACCCTTAAATACAATTCCTCATATTGTGGTAACCCCCAACCATAAAATTATTTTTGTTTCTACTTCATAACTGTAATTTTGTTACTGTTATGAACTGTAATGTAAATATCTATGTTTTCTGATGGTCTTGGGCAACTCCTGTGAAAGGGTCATTAGCCCCCTTAAGAGGTCGAGACCTGGTTGAGAACCTCTGACCTAGGGGCTCATCTCCTGGGTGATTCCAGATCTTGTTAAATTGGTCACTAACACCAACTGTCACATCATTCTAAACATTTCTTCTAAATATTTCTTTTTATTGGGTTGGAGGGATGACTCAGGTGTTAAGAGAACTTGCTGCTCTTGCCAAGGACCTAAGCTTGGATCCCATAGCCCACATGGCAGATCACAACTGTCTGTAACTCAAGTTCTAGGAAATCTGATGCCCTACATGGTACTTTTCCTTTGTGACTAATTCATTTCACTCAGTATAATGCCTGAGAGTTGATCAGTGCTGCAAGATGTGGTCAGACTTCCTTGCTTTTGTTTTTGTTTTATAAAGCTGCCTGACACTGCATTGTATGTTGTCTTGTGTGTAATGGTAGTGATCAGGCACCTACATGGCCAGCCCAAAGGGACCAGTGACAAGACACACCATCGCCAGCTGCCTGTCTCCACAGGTCCCATATGCACCTTCTGCGCATGTGCTACATTCTCCTAAAAGCCCCCTGCTCTTCCTGCTTTTCCCTTTTTTCCCTTGACCTCCACCCAGAGGCGTCTGTACCCCCATCCCTTCCCTTGAGAAATGTCCCATGTGAGATCTGCAGCGTCAGATGACTTTATGGATTCTGCCGCATAGGGATTCCACCATTATATCATCCCTAGATCTATCATAACATTGGTACTAGACCATTTAAGAGTGTCCTGCAAAGTCCAGGCGTTTCCTGCATCCAGAGCACTTCCAAAGTGGTCACCCACAATGCTCCCGCTTAGCTCACAGACTGTTTCAGTAAGGCCCATGCTTTCCTAGCTACAGATCCTGAGCAGCAGTGAAACAGCCAGCTCTCCTAGGACTTCATCAGCTTCCAACTTTTCTTTTTAGGGTCCCCAAAAATGTCTACGCCCCAGTTCAGCAGGAAGCAACCTAAAAAGAACACAACGACCCACTCCTACCCCACCACCTTCCTAGTTCCTCATTTTTTTCTTTTTAATTAAATAACAGTGGAGAAATATAAGTCTACAGGCACTTGCACTAGCCTGATCCCTGAGCTCAGGGGTCCTTCATGGTCCTTAATTGATTACATCATCACCTCCCAACAGGTGGGACTCACCAAGCTTGCCTGGGGATAAAAGCTCTCTGCCAATCCCTTTCTCTCGCTCTCTAACCCTGTTTCTCAGTGCTCTAACTTCTCTCTATCCCCCATGTCTTTCTTTCTCTCCCCTTTTCCTCTATGTTCCAGCTTCTTCCATGGTTCTGCCTCCGTTTCCTTCCCCTGTACCTTAATAAACCTTACACCAGACCTGTGGCATGGCATGATTTACCTGTTGCAATATCATAACATTTGGCAGTTCGACCTGAAGCATTATCATAACACTGAATGGAAAAAAAATAAAGAAAGAAAAAGGAAATGACGTGACTGCTTCTAGGTATGATGGAGGAGAAGTTTTATTATAAATATGTGGGAGAGCACAGCCAGAGGCAGAAATATCTGGGAGAGTCCAGAGTGAATATCCTGAATCATGGGAGGAGAGTGGGAAGGAGAAAGGAGAGAGGGGAATGAGGTTCAGAAGCCAAGAGGACAAAGGTACAAAAAGGTTACGTAACCAAAATGGCTGGATTATATACGGGAAGAGCAGCCCAGTCCCCTGGGATGGAGAGTTCGGGGTAGGGGTGGGGTTTAACAGCCAGAAGGGCCTCGTAAAGGTAGGCACTAAAGGGATACTGGGAGAATCTCGTGGTCAGGCTTGCTTAAATATGTTCAAAAGGCACCTCAGCCATTTTCCCCAGGATTTGAGACTTTGTTAGCAGAGACAGATCTCTTAGAATGATACTGAGCTCATGGTTCCCAAGCTAGGGAAGTCCAAGATCAAGGAGCTGTGTTGTAGAGTTCCTTTCTGTTGTGTGTAAGTCATAACGAGGTGGGAGGATATTCCATGAACGTGAACATGAGTAGGACACTTACCCGAGAAAGCTCATCTTTATTGTCAAGCCCCCATACCATTTTCTTCCAGAAGGGCAATAACCATACAGGTGGAGCCTCATGAGCCAGTTTCAGCTTTGACATCCCTCCCCCCATACACACACCATCACCATGGTACATAAACTTTTGGAGATATTTAAACCATTAGATTTTGTTTGCATCAGAATTTCTTTACCCATTTATCTATGGATGTTTTCTTACTGGGGAAACTGAGGTTCTTTTGGTGGGCATGGTTCTTAATCTCTGAAATGAAAGAAGTCAGACATAAGTTTTTTGTTGTTGTTTTGTTTTTTCTTTTTTTTTAAGCTCAAGGACAATTTTATAAGAATTTAAGAGAAAAGCAATAGGACAGATGAGCTGTAAATTTTGCTAGTTGTCTGGAAGAGGGAGATGGAAAGACACAAAGTCATGCTGCTTCCAGTGGAGGTCCACAAAGCACTTTAGAGGTAGACTTTGGAAGGGCTGAGAAAGTCCAGAATGGCAAGGAAAGCATGCTCAGGCTTTGGACAGTATCGCCCTTCCCCCATAAAAAAGGGAATAAGGGGCTGGAAAGATGGCTCAGCGGTTATGAGCACTGACTGTTTTTCCAAAGGATCCGGGTTCAAATCCCAGCACCCACATGGCAGTTCACAGCTATCTGTAATTGCCAGGCATGGTGGTGAGACACCTTTAATCCCAGCACTCAGAGGCAGGCGGATTTCTGTGAGTTCAAGGCGAGCCTGGTCTGCAGAGTGAGTTCCAGGGCAGCCAGGGCTACACAGAGAGACTCTGTCCTGAAAAACCAAAATTTAAAAAGGGGGGGGGGATAAAGAAAAGTTATACTTTTCTGAGCCCTAAACAGAAAAAGGGGAAGGCCACAGGGCAGAGGCTCACACTGCTCCAGGACAGAAGGGGCTACAAGCTCCTGCCCTGGGAGGGGGTCTTCTGGAAAGAAAATGTACATTATATCCTAAAAGGCAGGAATCCCTTTGGATAGCTTGAAATGCCAATCTCCACCCAGAGCAAAAGATGGAACTCAGAACAAAGCCTAACAGAGTCAACCTTTCATATGGTAACTTAAATTCCTTGGAACTGCCTCACATGTTTACATTTCTAGTGTTCCAGGGGAGGTGGACCCTAAAGCTGCCATGGCCTGGGGCTACTGTAGCAGCCACTTCTGCCTCCTACCTGTAAAGGATGTGTCTGCTTTGAATTATTTGGGGTGTACGTACAGAAGACCAAGCTACCCTCAAACTTGTATTTTTAACTTCTTGGAGTGGGGAGTGTCCCCCAGCTTTCCCTGTAGTCTCTGCCCTGTACAGGAAGGGTTGGTTAGTGTCTGTACTAGCTTAACTTTGAGTAAAGGTTTCTGTTGCCCACATGATTCTTTCTGTTTTGTTTTGTTTTCAAGAAGGGTTTCTCTGTTTAGCCCTGGCTGTCCTGGAGTTTGCTCTGTAGAGCAGGCTGTCTTTGAACACAGAGATTAGCCTGTCTCTGCCTCCCTCTGCAATACTGGGATTAAAGACCCCGTGCCACCACCACCCAGAACACATCGTTCTTCATACTTGTTATCTTTTGTTCTTTCTGTGGTGGTCATCATTGAAAGGAATCTAGCAGACCCTGGGCATGGCACACATGACTGGCAGGTCTTGGCCTTCTCCCATTTCTTCTTCCTTACTAAGAGCCATTAGATTCCATTCCTAAAGCTAGTCCCCAAGGTCTATTTCCTTATTTGGCCACTTCCTCCTCCTGAGGATGACCACCAAGGTCCATTTATCAAATTATTGAAGCCCAACAATCAAAAGTCTCCTTTGGCTCACCTAATTAACATAATCAATATTAATCAACTCATCCTAATACTCGGCTTCCCCTTTCTTTATAAACTGCCATTTACCTATGAGTCATGTCTGTCTGTTCTCCATCCAGAGTCAATCCTTTGTACCTCTGGGGCAAATAAGTCTCCTTTGTGCTGAGAATTTGGTTTTGAGGTGTCTTGTGCCAACTTTGAGATCCTTTTAGTCATAGTGAATGTGAGGTGGTATCTAACTGAAGTTCTGTCTTTTTGGTGTTTTTTGTTTGTTTTGTTTTGCTTTGCTTTTAAATGATTATTGATGTGCAGCACCTGACAATTCAAGATCACAACTTTCACCTCAGGAGGATTATTCTGGAGCCAAATATGCATGGCCATGTCTGGAAAAACAGACATGGCCATGCATATTTAGGTCACTCCCAATCCCACAGCCTCAGATGCCTTGTGATGATATTCTTTGTTTTGCTTTGTGTTGTTTGTTTTCAGAGACACGGTTTCTCTGTGTAACAGAGCCCTGGCTGTCTTGGACTGGCTTTGTGGAACAGGTTGGCCTCCAATTCACAGAGATCCACTTGCCCCTGAATGCTAGGATTAAAGGCGTGTGCCACCATGCCCAGTGTGATGATATTCTTAACCTTTACATTAGTAGGAGCTAGGGATCTGCATATACTTTCCAAAGTATTTACCTAATGGTCACCAGGATGCTACTTCACATACAGTGCAGGGCAACAAATGACTAGTAAGTGAGTTAAAGGTGGTTAACTGGTTAGAACTTCAAAGATTGTGGAAAGGTTAGAATGTTGCAAGTCCAGAGCCCAATTGTCTTCAACCATCTTTTCTGTCACTGACTTGTAACATGTATATTCTGGATATCAGTCTTTTATCAGAAATAGGATTTGCATATATTTTCTTCCATTCTGTATGTTGATATTGGGGGTGGGGATGATCTCTGATAGTATATATGTGTTAATATATTAAATTATATATATATATATACATATTTGAAGTAGCTCCATTTGTCTACTTTGTCCCTACAAATTATTTATTAATTAATTATATTAATTTTTGCCTATAACTTTGGCATCATGGCAACAAACAGACACAATGTTGCGAAGCTCCCCTTATGTTTTCTTCTAGGAGTTTCATAGTTTTAGTTGCTAATCCACTTTTAGTTGAGTTTTGTGAATACTATAAAGTAACTGTGGTGGTTTGAATAAGAATGACACCCATAGGCTCATATTCTTGAATGCTTAGTCATTAGGGAGTAGAACTGTTTGAGAAGGATTAGGAGGTGTGGCCTTGTTGGAGGAGGCATGTCATTAGCATCCCACCAATCTTCCCCTCCCCATCCTTTTCATCAACTGCTGCTTTGGTAGTATTTTGGAATTAGAAAGTGTGGAGCTTCCACATTGTCATCTTTCAAGGAAATTTTTACTATAGTTTCTGATTCTTTCTTCTTGGTTAGATTCTTAAAGTGTGTCACAGAAGAAATGCTCTGCTCTCAGGATATCATGGGCTGTGAATCACTTGACTGTGGACCACACTGACTTTGGTGTGTGCTGGGTGTTAGGACTCATCCTTTGACAGTTTATTTTTGCTCTTCATGCTTATCCAATCCATGACTTCCTCCTCTGGATTTCACTCTCTAAATATTTCTCAGCTCCATCTGTTTTTCCTCTGTGTCTTTGAACCAACATCCATAAAACATACTGTTCTTTCTCTTAGGAATACAGCTTCTCTTTGACATTGTGGCCCCCAGACTATTTTCATCTTTTTTTTGTTTGTTTGTTTTTCTACATGTCAGATCAAACATCACCTCTTCCAGGAAGCAACCCCTAAACTTCACAGACAACTGCCGGCCCTGCTCTTAGTTCTCACAGTACTGTGCCCGACATTCCTAGAGTTACGACTACAGTCAATTGAGACTGGCTTGTGTGGATTCTGGATGGATCTTTGCTCCTCAGTAAATGCTGAGCTCCCTAGCACCAACAGTACCCCAAGTTTGTGTCACTGCCAAACTGGGCTGCAACTCTCATAACAGCTACAGGATGGACAGTCACGCAAGGATAGCATGCCTTCTGAGGGCTCATACTTCCCAGCAACTCTGCTGAGGGCTCATCATTTCTGGTTAGCTAAGAAAAGAAATGGGAAGGAAAGGCAGTTCACAACAACACTGTCCTTGGAAGCCATTGAGCTTTCTACTTGTGTAATCTTTCAAGACGTCTTGTGTTGTGTGTCTGCTTTTGGTAACATACTGCCCAAACCACAATAACTCAGCCCTGCCAAAAAGAATCACATTAAAACAGACAGGGTTTCACAGAGATTTTTATAGATAGCTGTCATTGCCTTTAACACATAATCTCTGTGTAGATGCCACAGGTACTTTCTTGTGTTTGTAAACTGTGTGAGCTCAGACCGCATGAAGGATTCTTGTAAATGGTGCTACGAGCAGCAGAGGACACAAGCAAGACGAGCACACACAAGGAGGACACCCAAGAACTATAAACTCACAAAGGAAATGAACAGGCTCTGTTTTGTTTTTTAATGGCTGACGTTGGACAAAGAATGAAAGCATACTCAAAGTAACAGGACTTTAAAACTAATGTCACATTTTTGTTTGTCAAAAATGATCTACCATTAAAAAAAATCAATGAACCAATTTAAAAAAATATTTAATTTATTTTTACTGATGTGTATGTGTTTGTGTGAATGTATGTCATATGTGTGGGGGATTGGAGAGGCCAGAAGAGGGTGTGAGATCCCCTGGAGCTGGAGTTAGAGGTGATTGTGAATCAACTGATGTGAGTGCAAGGAAATAAACTCTGGTCATCTTGAGGAGGAACAAGTGCTTTGGAATGGTGAGCTATCTCTGTAGCTACATCTCACTCTCTCTCTAAAAAATTATATTAATTAATTGTGCATGCAAGGGTGTGTGTCGTGTGTGTGTGTGTGTGTGTGTGTGTGTGTGTGTGTGTGTGTGTAGGTCAGAGGACAACTTGTAGGAGTTGGCTTTCTCCTTCCACCATGTGGATATTTGGGATCAAACTCTGGTCATCAGGCTTGGAGCAAGTGCCTTTATCAACTCAGACCTCTTGCTGGCCTGGTAGATCAGCTTTTATTGCCCAAACCCTCTGAGGTCTTTGACTTCCATCAGCCAGGATGCATTCTCTGTGGTTTTGTCTGCTAAAGATCAACAGGGAAATATTTGCTTTCTATAAAATTTACAGGAGAAGGGACTGTATTCTATTTATTTATATATTTATATTTGTTATTTTGAGACAGGATCTTGATGTATAGCCTAGGCTGGCTTTAAACTTGGAAGCCAAGATCCTTCTTCTTGCTACAGCTAAGATTACTGGTGTCACCCACCATGCCTGGCAATTTATTATTTAATTATAACATGAGGTGTTGGAGAGATGGCTCAGTGGTTGAAAGCACTGTCTCCCCCCACCCCCCAGAGGACCAGAGTTTGGTTTCTATCACCTACATGGTAGCTTACAACTGTCTATAACTATAGTGGTAGTAGATCTGATGTCCTCTATTGGCCTCCATGGACATTATATATGTAGTACACATACACTTACTCAAGTAATCATTCATGCACATAGAATAAAAACAAATTCTTTTTGAAAATTATGTTCAATTATCATTTGAATGAGAATAATTTTGAGGTTTTTTTTAAGTGTATGCACCTCCCTCACTCATAGAAGGAAAGGGTCACTTTGCTTCTCTTGAAACTGTTTGCCGTGGCTGATATTGGCCTGTACTTTAATGAATGGCATCCATTGCCTGGCTTTGACAGAAAGGCTGACATATACATATACTAGGGTATTTAGTGAGATCTTACTGAACTTTTCATCCTCTGGGAAAAATATTAGAATGCATGTTTTCATAGCAACTGAGCAGTCAGTCTGTGTACTTAAGAGATGCATGAATCCTCTCAGAGGACAACATGGCCTTAGAAAGTCCTTTCTCTCTTAGAAAAGGTTAAATAGGAACTTAGGTATGCTAGCTCAGGCTGGAATTGCAGCATTTGGGAGGCGGAGGCAGGGGAGTTTTGTAGTGGGACTCAAAAATAAAACAGAGTTAAGATTTTGTCATTCCACAGCAACAGTCCTGAGTTCTGCAAATCCAAACTCCTAGAGAAATGGGTGTATAAACGAATTTGAGAACCTAGGGGAAAATAGTCTTTCATTTTTAATCTCACTCAGTAGAATTTCATTAACTTATGTATTTGTGAGAAGGGTCTGCAGGTTGTGCCCAGGCCTCACAAACCAAACAAGCTCTCTCCTGCTGAGCCACATGTATAGCCAGATGGAGCGTACTGAAGTACAGCTGTTCAGCTCTAAATGGAGATGACCGTGAGACCAGTGAATCTGTAAGAAGCTCTGTCATTATAGACAGAAGACACTTCTACAAAAAGAAGCATATTGTGCTCTTTTTGAATTACAGAACTGAATAAATAGTTGATGTACTAATTTTCCTGGTCATAAAATATAAACACATACTTGATATGTTTTCCCACTTTCTTTATATATATTTCTCAACCCAAATATAGAGACTGGAGGGATTGCTCAGCAGTTAAGCATCTGCTGCTCTCGCAGAGTATGCACATCAGGTGGCTCTCAGCTCTCTGTAAACTCCAGTTCCAGTGACTCTGACAATCTCTTTGGACTCTAAGGGTACCTGGGCTCACGCAATTCATATAAGCTCATGACTGCATATATACATACACATAAACGGATCTTTAAAAAATAAGATCCAATTTCATGTACTGTGTACTAAATTGCTTTTGTTAGTAGGTGTTCTATCATGACTAGTCAAAACTTTAAATATTCTTCTGTGAGATTTGTTTGATAACTACTTTTTAAAACATGGGTGTTGTATAGTCAGATTTTGTATTTGAGTTTAAAGGGGTATAACTGTTAGAAAACGGACTGTAGCACACACTTTGGTAATCCTACGGCCCCAGAGCAGGTAGACAAGTTTTACAGTATGTTTTCTATGTGAGACTTTTCCTGGGGAGATGTGACATTACCATACTCTCAGAAGAACAGAGACCAAGAACAGGCAATGAAATGGTGTGGGCTGACTAATGAAAGCTGTGTTCCAGAGCTCTTTGAACATCATGCTCAACACATTGGGGATTGCATTCTTCTCAGCAGTCCTCATAGCTCCTCTTACTTGGGGAAGGAGGAATTTGTATATCTTGTAAATTTCAGGGACTTCCTGCAACTTATGGGTTGTTTACTTCCTGAGTCACTATGAACTTCTCTTTAGAGTCATAAGGAGCACTTAAATTAGGAGGAAACATGTTCCCACATCACTTCAGATGGAAGTCCAGTATCCCACAGTAAGACACAGCATCATCTATACAACATAGCCTAGATCTTTAAACACCACTTTGCTTCAAATTTCTCATTAATTGTGTACCACACTATTAATACCTTCCTTGAAAGCCTATATATGACCATTCCATTGGTTACTGCTTTGATATAATTTCTTAGAAATGAAATTTCCAAAGAGTTCTGTAGTTTTCGAAGGTTTTTCATGTGGATTACCAAATTATTGTCCCAGAAGAACTTTAAAAACTCAATACAGCGCCTTAGAAGTAAGTTAGGAGACTTTGGTCTTGCCACAACATTGACATAAGTTTTCTAGAGCTATGAAAAGAAATGAATTGCTAAGTGAAGAATGTGCTTCACCACAGACAAATGCTGGAAACATTATGCTTAACAAGATGAGTTAGTCACAAAAGACCACATGTTATATGAACTGTCCAAAATAGACTAATTCACAGAGACAGAAAATAAATTAGTGGCTTCCAGGAGTTGGGGGGGGCTTGGTAGTAACTCTTAGTGGATGCTGGGTTTCTTTGGTGGACAATGAGACTGCTCTCAAATTAGATCGTGGTCACTCTTGTGTAACTTCAGGCTGAATATACTGAAATCACTGAAGCTTATACCTTCAAAGGAAGAGAACAGGCTGAGAGTTGGCTCAGTAGCAAAGATTGTTTGCTGCTCTTGCAAAGGACTTGATTTCCATTCTCATCCACACAGTGGCTCATGGCCATCTGCAATGTTAGCTCCAGGAGACCCAATGCCTTTTTCTAGGCTCCATGGTACCTAAACACACATGCACATACTCCACACAGATACATAGGCATACATGTAGTTAGAATAAAAACAAATCTCTAAAAGGGAAGCATAGCTCAATAAAGTTTCTTTAAAAAGGTTTAGCAGAAGTAATCACCTATGAAAAATGGTACAATTTGTGTGGTAATTGACTTTAATTAATAGTGATTTGTACGATTAATTTCCCTCATGTACGGGTATTTATACTTGGTATTTCTTATCCTGTCTCTTCGTTTTCATGAATCGTCCTTTTTGCAATGATTTGTATTAGACAATATTCCTGATTTTTATTCATTCCTTTTATTATTTTTTATTTGTAAGTTAAAATATTTGCTTATGTGTTCTGTGTGTGTGTCTGAGTACGTTTGTGTACTATGTGCATTCAGTGCCTGCAGAGTTCATATGAAAGTGTCAGATCCATTGGAGTGAATTGACAGGCAATTGTTAACAGACATGAAGGTACTGGGAACCAGATCTAGGTTTTCTGCAAGAGCAGCCAGTGCTCTTAACCACTGAGCCTTCTCTACATTCCAGATATCTTTCCTTTTTTTTTTTTTCAAATATTTAAGTTATTTATTCCCATTATGTTACAGATATGAATTACACACTATGGAAAATACTGGTGCTTGTTAACACTGAAAACTATATGTAGACATGTGACCAACTGAAGGATATTCTGTAGTCATTAAAGAAAAAGTCAAGAATTTGAGAACCTAAGTGCTTGTAGTTATAAAATTTTGTTCCCTTGGATTTTTATCACACAAATCCCATTAGATAATATACACATTACTACAGATTACTATAGATAGAACCATCATTCAAAATTATTAATTTAATTGACTATTTTTAATTATTTTTGATGAAGACAAATTTTAGCTGACAAAGCAGCAGAGAGTTAATTTAGGGACTCTCAGCTATTCTATAATGTTGTTATAGTTACTAGAGATACCATTATGTGTTTTCCTCTCAGCAAGACTATTTCTGCGGATGATCTGTGGCTCGGCTGCAGTGGCATGGGCATTATCCCTTTCAAGAGATAGTCCTGACACTGCCCTGGAGATGCCCACTTATTTATCTCTGAGTCATCCTCCCTGAATGAGTTGAGCCTTTTCTTGTTATGGTGGCATGCAAATAGAAGCCAGTTTTGAGGTTGTACCTTGTGGGCAAAGCTCATGAATGTCGAAGAATAGCAACTGATAATCTCTGGAGATTTCTTCATGTTGTTGATAGTAGCAATGGGGAGACCTCAGTCGATACACCCCAGAAGTGAGAAAGTCCTGGAAGTCCTTGCTCCAGACATAGGCCGCGCTTTTCTCACCAGCGTTCCAGCCGTGACCCTGCGGTTAGCGAGACAGATGACACTAGAGTGAATCCAGCTGAGCCCCCAGAACTCTCACCTGCCTCAAGACTCCCTCCATATATATATGCCTCCATATATATCTTAACATGTGCCTTTCTACACACAAATGGAAAGTCTTTGAAAAATGTTGGCAGTACATTTAAGATTCTGACTGCTGCATAGCTATTTCATACTAGTGAGAAGGTAGAACAGAATCTCCATACCTGAACTTAAATCTAAAATGGTAATGCTCTAGATGATGAGAAGCAGAAGATAAGGATTTGAACTGAGTTAGTTTCAATACCACAGGCCAAGCACCTTCTTGCTGCTGGTATCTGCTCAACTCCTAAACCTCAAAATTTGTTAAATGTGGCAATAGAAGGAATTCTATCTGGCACGTCTCCTTCAGTATATAGTTTAGATCCACTTTGGAAAGTTAGAAAATGCTGAAACATGTCGTAGCATTAAGCAGAAAACATGTCCTTGGGTATTTTATAATGCAGAGATTTATTTCAGCATCTCCTGTAGCCTAAGGCAGCCTCAAACTCACCATGTAGATGAGGGTGATCTTGAAATTCTGATCTTCTTCTCCTTCCTCCTAAGTCCTGGAATGACAAGTGTGCACTGCCATGCCCAGCTCATGATTGTTATTTTAATAGAACATGAATGGGAAAAGTTCTGCTTAGATGCACTGAAATCCAAAGTCCCTGTTGTTGATTCTATACTTTATATAGAAACCGCTTCTAGACCTTGAGGTGAGAACCCAGCACTCCCATGTTAAATACATGTATCAATTATAAAATTCATCATAATTTTAGAATTTGGTTTGTTTTGTATTTTTGCGTCAGAGTCTTCTTCTGAAGCCCAAGTTGGCCTAAATCTCACTATATAGCAAAGGCTGACCTTGAACTCTCAGTGGTATTTATGCTGCAGCTTCCTTAGTCTTAGGATCACACGCATGCGTCACCATGCCGAGTTCTATATATTCAATGCACAAACATACCTTAGATAACCAACCAGCAGGAGATTATGAATCCAGGAAAGAACTCCACATTCTTTGTTTTCTTAGTGTATGAAAGTCTGTTTTCAGCAACGGAGTCCAGGAGATGGCTCATCACGTGCAAATGTGATGTTGTAATGAAAGAGCAGAGCTACAGAGTCCAGATTGCAATCTGTATTGTCTAGTTTATTGTGAACTAGATCATCTGGCCAAGGGAACGCCTTCAACTCAGTCCCAGAACTAATTAAACCTAAGTCAGTTCTTGCAAGCGGCTGTAGAGAGAGCTTCTGGGAGTAGCATTGGGTGAGACTTGTTCATTGTTCCTGCTCCTCCCCCTGGACAGAGGGAGCTTAATAAACTTGTTTTTCCATTTCTTTGGGAGGCTGAAAGAGTTTCTCTGACAGGGGAGAAACTTTCAGTATCCTGACTAGTTACAGCTGATTGTGTACGACTACAGAATGGACATTTTCCGGACAGTGAATTGTATGTGCTCTTATCCCAGGAGCAAAAGAAGGGCTCAGTGCCTGAAGTGTTGGATTTAATTTGCTTGGCTAGAGCAGCCATTTCGTATATGTAAATATATCAAATAAATTATCATGTTGTACATGGTGTGGAGAGGCATAGTCTTTGTGATGTATCCACTGGTAAGTTACACATGCTCCTGTAAATAACCCCTCACCCATGTACCTGTACATAACCCTAATGAAACTCAATGGCTCACAGTGAAAGGTATGAAATTACGAGGGGGACTAGTAATGAAGAGAAAGGAAATCTCAAGTGGGGAGGGTAAGAGGGAGAAATCCAGGGGGAATATGATCAAAGTGTATAATATGTGTATAAAAATGTCATGTGCATAATTTAAATGTGCTAATAAAACACTTACTAATAGTAATAAATAATTACTAATAGGAATAGGGTAGTGAGAATCAGTAGGGAAGTTTTGTACCAAGATGAGAAGATAGGAAAGGATGTAAGACAGGAAGTGAGAGACCAGAGAGCTGGGCTGGGAGATGCTAAGCAGTGGGCAGCTTGTGGACCTCCAGGTCAGGGACAGTTCAGCTCTCCCAGATTCACATGAGAGTGGAGACAGCCTTTGCAGTGGGAAAATGGATGATGCATCACAGCATAAATAAACAAGCTTCCCAAGGAGCAAGTCACATGTCCAGAGAGCTGAAAAACAAGAGCGGGCAGGCTCTACAGAGAGCTCTGGCTGCGATGAAGGGAGCCTGCTCCCTGGGAATCAGTCAGGACTGTGCAGAGAGTTTGGATGTAAACACATTTTTCAGGCTCAGCTAAAGCACGTGTTTATTTAATACCTCTCTTGTTAGCACTCGGGAGTTTCACAGGCAAACATGTCCATAGCTGTCCTGGATTCTATGAGACTGGAATGGAATTGGTCCCTATGAGCAGCAGGACACAGAGGTGATCCTAACATGAGGCAACAATACGGAGAATGGAATGTTCGTGTCTTCTTAATTTTGAGTTGTATACAATGATAGGAAGTGGACAGATTGGGCAGCAGCGATGAATGATGAATGGGAAGTTCTTCAAGGTTCTGAGAGTCAATGAGATTGGTTCTGCCTTGAAGTTCACATAACTTAGCAGTACCAGGTGTTTATGCATAATAACTGTGGAGTTTCAGCATTTGTTTTCACACGAATAAATGAGGCACAAGTTTCTATGGCCAAATGATATGTCTATGTGGGCAACAATTTTATAAAAGATTGCTTGCTCTATCTGCTTCATACGCATGCAGGGGTGTACACACTCACACATATATGTGTATATTCTTTTCTTTTAAAGCTGGGCCTGATGGTGTACAACCCCAGAGAGAGGCAGAGGCAGGAGGATCTCTGTGAATTTGAGGCCAGCCTTTTCTAAATAGCTAGTTCCAGGTC
Source organism: Lophiomys imhausi (assembly GCA_907164525.1). Taxonomy (NCBI): domain Eukaryota; kingdom Metazoa; phylum Chordata; class Mammalia; order Rodentia; family Muridae; genus Lophiomys; species Lophiomys imhausi. The sequence continues at coordinate 3,874,624 of CAJQZJ010004767.1, forward strand.
AGCTGAGGCTACGTTGTGAGACCTTGTCTCATTTTTTTTTCTTTTTACACCTTCTGACTGCATCTTAGAAGCAAAGTTCTTACAATGAATGCAATCACCTCAACAAATTTCTTAAGAATTAGTATTAGAAGGCAGGGTGTGGTGGCGCACGCCTTTAATCCCAGCACTTGGGAGGCAGAGGGAGGCGGATCACTGTGAGTTCGGGGCCAGCCTGGTCTACAAAGTGAGTCCGGGACAGCCAGAGCTGTTACACAGAGAAACCCTGTCTCGAAAAACAAAAACAAAAACAAAACAAAACAAACAAACAAAAAAAGAATTAGTATTAGAAAGTAAAAGACAGTTTTGTAATACTCAATGAGATTTATATAAAAAAGTTTTCTTTGTTTTGTTATGTTTTGTTTTTCGAGATAGACTTTCTCTGTGTAACAGCTCTGGCTGTCCTGGACTCACTTTGTAGACTAGGCTGGCCTTGAACTCACAGAGATCCACCTGACTCTGCCTCTGTGCTGGGATTAAAGGCATGTGCCACCACGACAGGCTTAAAAGGTTTTTTTTTTGGGGGGGGAGGATTATATGCAATTTTTAACCTTTCTACATTCTAAATACATTCTAAATAAATCTATTTAATTCTAATATCATGGATACTTTAAAGAAGATAATTTGAAATTAAATTTTATTACATTTTTGTTTATTTACTTATCTATTTGTGTGTGTGTATGTGTGTGTGTGTATGAACATGCATCTATACCACAATGTGTGGAAAGTCAGAGAACAATTTGCAGAAGTCAATTCTCCTTTTCCTCCAAGTGAATCCGGAGAACAGAACTCACAGCCTCAAGCTTGACAGCAGAGACCTCTACCTGCTGAGCCGTGTAATGGGACCCAAGTTAAGATCCTTCTTGTAGAAAAAGTCATGATAGAATGAATATATCTGTGTTGTTCTATTTATAATGTTTTCCCCATGCAAAGCCTGCTCTTACATAGGAGAATCCTCCTGTGTAAAAGCACATTCTTGGGCTATCAGGACATGTGAGAACAGCAGATGGTGTGAGAAGAGAGGGAGGTGGCGAATGGGACAAAGCGGGGGCCTAGTGAGAGAAGCGTTGCACACACGGGGACTGAGCTGCAAGGGGCCAAAGTGTTCCCGGAGGCATCGGGAACTCAGACCTTGAGATGTCAGAGACAAGGAGCTTCAAAGCCTGACCTTTTAAGTAAGAGAAAGCTGCAAGCCAGGAAGTTAGGATACATGTCTGGAGTCACACAGCTTACTCAGTGTCATGCTGAGGTCTTCTTATTTCTATTTAGCAACTGGTCTTACAAGCCACATGGGCCCCCAGACTCTGTTTCTCCAGCTTGGTGGTCAGAATCTTATACTGTGCTCTTTTCATGGGAGGATTCCCCAAGACAATCCAAGAAACCTGGAGATAGCAGAGAACTCCCACCCCTGCGTACACCAGAAGGAAGACAGACATCCTTCACAGATTCCCCCTGCCCCACCTGAAGGAAGACCTCCACAGACAGACAAAGCCCCCAACCTGTACTCTGTGTGTTGCTGCTTTTCCTTGGCACGTGCTTGCTTTGAGATCTCTTCCTAGATCTATCTGTAGAAGGCTTTGTGGCTCAGTATGCGGGGTCCCCTATCCTGAGCTTTACTGACAGACTGTGGAGGATTACATATGCAACTTTGAGCTAGGTAGTTAATGCCTGTGTGCCCCAATTTGCCCAATGCAAAGTAAGGATGATAAAATGGGCAGATGTTTCAGTCAATTCTGGTTCTTGTGGCACGCCATCACATGGTGGATGGCAAACAGGGCACAGAAATATATTTCTCCATTTGGGAGGCTAGAAGACTCTCATCGAACTGTTAGCATACAGGGAGGCCTCTCCTGAATTCCTTACTGGCTTCCTTCAAGAGAGAGAGAGAGAGAGAGAGAGAGAGAGAGAGAGAGAGAGAGAGCAGGAAGGTCAAGGACTTGTGTAGCCTGGGCTAGCCTGGAACTTTTATGTAGTTAAGTATATTCTGGAAGTCGTGATCCTCCTGCCTGTATCCCCCAAGTGCTAAAATTAAATGTGTGCTCTACTATGGAACACCAATCCAGTTCATAATGGTTAATAGTGCCTCATTTCCTCCCAAATTTCTAATTCTATTACATTGTCTTCATGCATGAGTTTTGGACATGATACATACACTTAGTCATTCCCCTTTAGCTGTGGTCAAGGGTATGACAAGACTATATATAGTTCAAGAGAGATATTTTCAATAAAATTGACATGTGGAGTGTGGAATGTTCAATAAACATTAGTAATTATGTTACTTTTTTCAGGCCTAATCCTTTGAATGCTGTTTGTTGTCTTCTGTACAAATAACTAATTCTACTTTACTTAACTCCTCTGAAAGCTCATCTAAATCTCCCCACCATAACTTCTCTTCCGCCCCATTGAGCTTATACATGTGTTCCTAAGAGCCATGACACTGAGTATTACCAAAACAAACAAACACAAAAATCAGACTCATAGTTTAAACCTAAAAGATTCAGGGCCACTTCTAATTTGGGACCACAATTGGATTTGGTGGGACTGATTGGCTGAAGCATACTATGCTACTCTCTCTGGTGAAGAGGCTCAGGATGGGGATGAGAATTTACTCCATGAACATATTTTCTGGGCCCAGAAGAGTGGGATAAATTTGTTGATCACATGTTAACTAACGGGATCTTGGATGTGCAGAGGTAGACCCTGCTAGATGTGGCATTGTTGAGGAATCACATTGCATTACCTTTGGTAATCTGCCTCTGATGGGAGAAGCCTGCTGGCAGGAGGCTAGGATAAGGGAGAAGTCAAATGTACTTGAGGTGGCTGTGATCTGGGTACCATCATGACCTAAACACACCCCTAGAGGTCTATACAAATGCCACATGCTAAAGGTCTGGAGGTTATAGCTAGGTTTGTTGGTGTTCAATCATGGTTCTCCGAATAGCATTATCAAAACCTTTTGCTAAGACAAAGCCACATTTAGTGCTTACTGTTTTTAAGGGAATAGACTACCTCCAGCAAGCTTTGGTGCTATCTTGGTGCATAGAAAGAAAAATCAGAATTTATAAAAAATTGAAGCTTGCTCAAGATAGTGAAAAGATCTGAACAATCAATGAACAACCCAACTAGGCACGTAGAGACACAGGTTACTGGGGAACTTGTCAACAACACCGACAGGTCTTGAGAGACTAGAAGAGAGGCAAGATTGAACATGCGGTGTGGGGCTTAAGGCACTTGAACCTTCTGCAATGACTCTCTCATCCCACCACTGACAAGGGTTAACAGTGTCTTCAATGCTCACATCCAATGTGTGCTCATCGGGGTGCTCTGTTTGCTCCTCAATTGCTGTCAGTAGCTGGAGACTTTCCATCACTATCCTGAACACCTGTTTCAGTCCCCAATTGACTTCTTTCTTTATCCCGGGTCCTGTAGCTTTCCCAATGGAAGAGAAAGTTCATAGGTCCAATAACAGAAGAAGTTTGTTGGAATGTTGATCTAATTGATTCTGGGGCAGAAGTAGCAGTGGAGTGATAAGATATTCCCTTTCTCTTGAATTTCCAGACTTTAACCACCCACTGGTTCTGACCTGGCTTCTAGTCAATCACCTAATCTGGAAGTCCAGACAATCTATGACTTACAATGTTTTCTGAGGTTCTTCTACAGCTTTAAAACATTCTTGGGTGTCATAACCTCTCTAGCCCTCTCCCATGGTACACTCTGAGTCTTGATCTTGCATCCCACCTTGAAGAGCACCTCAGTGTTTTCTTCTGCTGGGAAATCACCCTCCAAGGCTTTCCTCTAGACTCCCTAATGGAGCTGGCCTTTACCTCAAGTTTCTTCTCTGACATCTTTGCTTCCAGTTTATTAATGAGATAAGGATGGAGACAGAAGGTAGAGTAGAGGCTGCTTGGGATTGGGGAAGGATATAGGGAGGCTGATTTTGTTTTACTATTGAGTTTGTTTGGGATGATGAATACATCTTAGAAATACATTGTGATGATAGAGGTGATCCAAGATTGTGACTGTCTGGTTGACAGCTGCCTCAATTCCATCTCCAGGGAATCCAACATCTTCCTGTGGCCTCCTCAGAGACTGTACTCACCTCCCCCCCCGCCCATCTCTCTCACAGACACAATTAAAAGTAAAAATTTTAAAAATATTTTAAAAGAAGATTGTGACTGTGGGGTGGTGTACAGTTCAGATTGCAGAAGGAAGATAGCATGCAGGAAGTGGAAGCACCTGCTTTGATCATCAGCACCATATAAAATTGGTTATGCTGGTGCTAGCCTGTAATCCCAGCACTTGGGATGTGGAGGCAGGAGGATCAGAAGTTCAAAGTCATCCTCAGTGACTTAGTGAGCCTGAAACAAACCTGGGTTAAATGAAACCCTATCTCAAAAAAAATGTAAATATGCTTATACTCAGTTGTGTTCTCCCATAATCATGTAGTGATTGTGAGAAAATTTTATGCTACATATGTTTCAAGTTATTACTATCAAAGATAGTTTTATAAAAACACAGTACCTAAAACCTAGCAGTTTCATTCCTAAGTCCCTTTAAATATTTATATCACCACCACCACTGCCACCATTACCATTACCATCACCAATACCACCATCCTCATTACCACCACCACCACCACCATCCCCACCACTACCACCACCACCATCCCCATCACCACCATCACCACCACCACCACCCCCCCCCACCACCACTGTCATCACCACTATCACCACCACAACCATCCCCCCCACCACTACCACCACCATCATCATCATCACCACCATCACCACCACCCCCACCCCCACCACGACTGTCATCACCACCACGACCACCACTACCATCCTTATCACCACCACCACTATCATCACCACCATCACCACCATCATCACCACCATCACCACTACTACCACCATCATCATCATGTACATGTATGTATACAGGCAGATGTACAGGTGCCATGGTGTGTGTGTTGAGCTCATGAGACAACCCTTGGGAATTAGTAACCTCTTTTTACCTTGGCATCTGGGAGTTGATCTCAGGCTTCCATAGTGAAATGTTTTACCTACTGAGCCATCCCACTAGACTGAAAGTACCATTCCATCCTCCGGTCTCACTCTGTAGAGGTAGCTGCTTTTTATTTTCTTCTGGTTTCAACTTTGTATGTCTTAAAGAAGTGTCTGTCTCTCCTTTTTTTTTTTCTCCCTCAATCTCTCTCTCCACTCTCCCTCCCCCCAGTCTCTATTTCTGAGATAGGATCTCACTATGTGACCTCAGCAGGCTTGGACCTTTGGAACTTGCTATTTAGACCAGGTTGACCATGAACTTAGATCTCTCTCTCTCTCTCTCTCTCTCTCTCTCTCTCTCTCTCCTTCTCTTCACACTTCCCTCCTTTCCTCCCTCTTCACTAGTGTTGGGAAAAGAATGCTGGGCTGTGTACATGCTAGGCTATCACTCTATCAAAGAATTCCATTCAAAGATTCTTTAATTATTCCCTTTTTTGCCACAAGAGCTCTTGGCTTATACTTTGTTCACTTGAATTTCCTATCTTTCCAAAATTTTTTCTCTGTGGTTTTTTTTCCTTTGGATTTTAATCAACTCTTGTACATGTTGGAACTTGAACTGTTTATAATGTGTTCTTGGAGTGGCTGTTGGCTCCAGGCATTTCCTAGTGGACACAGTTACACCCTTTGTTTTCTTCTTTGTACCCTTCTCCCAGGCTCAGCTGGCACACTATTCTGAATACCCTCTCATTTGTCTGAGACCTGACAGCATGCCAAACTCTCCCAGTTCTCCTCTATGACTGGATTAGAGTCTGTGTACTCCCAGCTGCTGGCTCTGGCAGGGGGCCTGCTTCCAGAAGATAGAGTTTATAAACTCTTACACTGCAGCCTGTATGGCTTCCACCCACCCCGCTCCTGGAGAAGCCTGCCGCCGTGGTCTAAATGCCAGAATGAATCTCCGTGGACCCAGATAGTAGACAGAATCAACGACAAGTTCACTTTGTCTTTTGGCCCACAGTTAGGTTTATTGCTTCTCCAGCCCTCAGCACCCTAGCGCATCCTGTCTTCCCTTTGGGCTGTGACCCTAAGTTTCTGAAATGGCTCACAGACATGATCTCCTATGGTTACGACAGAGTGACCCTTGGTAAGAAGCCAAAACATCTTCAGAGAGCCAGAAGGGGAGCTGAGTGGGATTCCTGGAAGAAGTGGCTGAGAAAAAGGAAAGTAGGTGATAAGTAGGAGAGAAAGTAGACAGAGTTCCGGTCGTGACCTAGATTGCCCTGTGCTATATGGTCGGTCTTCAGCTTTGGTTTGTTTCCCCTCAAAGACAGTTGTAACTATAACACCTGTCCCTCACAGAGTTTCTATAAAGAACAACTGAACTGCTACACAGGAGTACCAGGTGTGGGGGAGCTCTTGGGAGGGAGACAGGAGACCAGGAATTCAGTGTCATTCTTAGTGAACTCAAGTCTAGCCTGGGGTACATTAGATATATATTTATATATTAAAGTATTATAGCAGGTGTGATTCTCAGTCCTAAATATCAGGACATGGGGCAATACATTCAACTTTTTAAAATTGCATTTATTTATTTATTTATTTATTTATTTGTTTGTTTGTTTGTTTATTTGTGTCTGTGTGTGTATCTCTCTCTGTGTGTATGTGTGTCTGTGTGTATCATGCCTGTGTGTATGTGTGTGTCTGTGTGTCCGTGTATCCATGTGTTCTTGAATACCACAGCACAAGATTGGAGGTCAGAGTTTAGTCTCTCCTTCTACCATGTGATTCTTCAGGATTGAACTCAGGTTGTCTGGTTTGGCAGCTAGCTCTTTTATCCACTGAGCTTGCCCACTCTCAACTTATATAATCTAAAACTATATATAAAAATATGCATATTTGTTCTTGAAAGCTTAATTGTCTCTAGTAAAAGCTCTACCAGTTTAATTTTCCTTTCTCTTGCTCCTTATTTGCAATTGAGCTCCTTAAGACTTATGGCATGCGAGGCATTAGTGCTACCTTGTTTCCTTTACTTATCAAATCTGAAGACTGACCATGTGCCAGAGAGCTCACTACATAAGAACTTAGCTTCTCCTTTACAAAGCAGCAGAAAGTCCAGTGTTGAGGCTAATTTTTCTTTCTTATTTTGAAGCTGTATCTTGAACCTTTTATGTTCGTCAGGACATACAACTTCCCTTCCTACAAAATTTCCCACGGTTTCCGTCCCAGGGGGCATTCTTTGTAACTCCTTCACACCAGACTCTGCACATGCGCTGCAGATGGCTGTACTGCCTAACTTCATCCCCGAATGCATCCGATTGGATTGAAATGTACTTTATACTTTAGCATTCATTACATCCTCCATGTATTCCAGCAGGAATGCAATCTTTGGAATATATGAGAGACTTCACAAATAGGTTTATGATTTATGATCTCTCCCTGCCTGAAGGGAGAAAGAAATAGCCATTAAGGAAGTTGGAGGAGTACTGCTTCCTTCCGGCAGCACTCTTAATTTAAGTTACTCTCTGTGACTTGTGTTCTGGGGGTGGCATCTGATATTCAAACAATGTTCACAGAGTGTGGACATGAATAAGAGAAAAGGGGTAAAAGAAGGAACCCAAGGAAATTCACATTGCTTAGCTTTGCTGTTGAATGGCGAGTGCTGGTTCTCAATGATTCATCTCATACCTTTCTGTACTCTCTCTAACCACTCCCACCCTCACTCACCGCTCAAGAAAATTGGCTCATTCTCAGGGTATCTGCTCAGAGTTTATTGTGTGGGACACAGGGATATCTCACCCTCTTCTGATCCGTTGCCCAGGTTTGACCACCTGCTGGAACATCTGCCTGGCTACTGTTCCCAGGCTGGCAGTCCTCTCTTTATCTCCTATGTAGGAATGCATGGACTTGAGAAAAATTGAGACATAGACATAGCACAGGAAGGACCAAGAAGAAGGGTCAGATTATTGAATATGCCCTTATACCTTTGTATATTGATACAAAATTAGTAGTATATTTGGCTAAAGTGGTATTGACCATTGTTTATTGGGCAAAAATAAGATTGTATTGGTCTACGTCGGTATTGATATTTGCATATTGATACAAAATTAAGATTATAGTTGGCCACAATGGTATTGACCCTTGTATATGGACGCAATATTAAGATTGTATTGGGCCACATAGGCATTGATCTTTGTACATTGATACAAAATTAAGAGTATATTTAGCCACATTTGAATAGATCTTTGTATATTGATACAAAATTAAAAGTAACGCTTCCTAATGGTATCGTACCTAGAGATACTTAAAAATGAAATGTGAAGCTCTGACCTCTTGATACTAACCGTCTTAAACTGTTTAGGATAGTTAAGAAAAACAAACTCCTAGTCATGCATGCATGTCACCTTGTTAGCTACTATGACAGTCTATCACAGATATTCTCTAAGCTACTCAGTAATCAAGTTGTTAAGAGACAAGCAACATTTGCTTATCTAAATACAAGAGATAGATAGGGCATCTTCAAAAACCCCAAGAGATCTGCAGAATATGGCATTCAAAGATGTGGTCTTAAATTAAGATTTTTTTTGATATCGTGACATATCAGCTCCTGACAGCACCCCCTATTCTACTCCAAGTAGAAGAAAAGCATCGAAGAATCTCCAATGTGAGATGGTTGAATTAGTGGCAAGCCTATCTCTTGGCATGTAAAAACTCCTTGCTTCAACTGCAGACAGACTGCTGTCCAAAAAAGGACAAAACTTGGTAGCAGGGAAGTCGACAGCCTAGCTCTGCCAAGACAGGGTAGGTTAGTCCTCCATAATCCCTGCTCTACAATAAATGTCTGTCAGAGAATCAGGACCAAAAGGCTGAAGACTGATGCTGGAATGTATGGAGAGAAAATGGGAACTGTCCAGGTAGTCACTGGTTTGTCATTCTTAGTATTGGAAGCTGCAGGTCCTGCACTTCCTATATAATCAGATATATTTATCCTTCTCAGCTCTCTGAGGTGGTTGAAGAATAGACAGCTTGAGTCTCATAGCTAAATTTTGAGTTGTTTAGGAATCAAGAGGGCGTTCTAGATCTAAGAAGATGGTTATAATAGTGATGCAAGTTAGTATGAAAGCTAAGTCACTTATAGAACGTTAAACTCATGGAGATGGTTAGAAGGTAGAAGGTTAAAGTCAGGGGCCAAATATGTATGAACTGGACATTGGGAAGGTATACTGGGCCATTTAACTCTCATAAATGTGGCATATTTAATTCTGCTGTTTTGTATAGAATTTACTGTTATAAGAGAAAGAACCATTTGTTGGATTGAAAAGGGAAGCTGTTGGGGGGGAAGAGGGTGGAAGGGTGGGACAGGAAGGGGGAATAGGGAAGGGTTTGTGACTGAGATGTAACTTGAAGAAAAAAAAATAAAGTACTTATATAAAAAAAATAAAATCTAAAAAAAAAAAAATCTCTTGGAACTGTTCTGTTCCAGATGGGTGAAAACGGGCCAGGAAGAGGGGTATCCAGGTGACAGCCAGAAGATGTTCATTTAGTTATAAGATGAGTAGGAAGAGGCATCATGGAGGGCTGAAGAGATTGGAGAATATCGGAAGAAGGTTTAGGGGGAGTGAGTCAGCAATGGTCTTACTTAAAGAAGTCTGTGGCCCTTACCTCAAAGATGATTGGTAATTTTCTGTGTGGGGTTTCTGTCTGCCTAACCTATTACTGATAGAGGCCACAGCCTGGCTACTTCCACATGCTCCCTTTTCTTGTTATTATCTCTGTCCCCTTCTCTCTTAGTTACTTTTCTACTGCCGTGATTAAACATCATGATCAAAAGTAGCCTGGAGAAGAAAGGGTTTATCTGTCTTATGCTTTCACATCACTGTTGATGAGGAAGGAATTCAGGGCAGGAACTCAAACAGGGAAGGTCCTGGAGGCAGGAGCTGGTGGCCAGGCCATGGAGGAATGCTGCTTACTCTCTTGCTCCTCATGGCTTTCTCAACCTGCTTTCTTATAGAATCCAGAATCACCAGTCCAGAGGTTGTAATATTCTCAATGGGGTGACTTTCCTCCATGAACCACTAATTTAAAAACAATACCCTATAGGGCTGGCAACAGCTAGATCTCATGGGGACATTTTTTCCTCAACTGAATTTCCTTCCTCACAAATGACTACAGCTTGTGTCAGGTTGACATAAAACTAGACAGCACAATTGAGCCCTTGTCAGCTGGACACACAAATGCATCACTGTTAAGCCATAACTTTTCCTTTTTTGTTCATCCCCAAAATCATACACTAATATCACATCATAATATAAAAAGTTTTACAAACAAGAAATCTCACAGACTTACAAATCCAAATACTCTAAAATTTAAAAATATCCAGCCTCTTTTAAGATACAAGTCTTTATAAAACTAAAATATCTCTTTAAAAAAAACTTAAAGGTTTTCAACTGTGGACTCCTATGAAATAAAAATTAAATTAACTATATTCTTGTTTTAAGAGGGAAGAATCTGAGCACAGTCACAATCTGAACAATGCAAAACCAAACTCCAACAATGTAAATAATGCAATGCCCATTTTCTAGGATTCACTCACGGTCTCCTGTGCTCCTCCAAGGGGCTTGGATCACTCCCCACTTCCACCATCTGTAACACACACAACTTGTCTTCTAAGCTTGGCAGCCCCACTTCTCAATTGTTCGCGTTCTTGGTGGTCATCCCGGTACTGCTAGCTCCAAATGCTGAGGTCTTCTGCTGCAAGTGGACTGAACTTTCACCAATTGCCTCTCCTGGGCTCTCTTCACTGCCCCAAGCCTCAAACTCTCTTCATGACCCTTTAATGCTGGGGCCCTGTTACCAGGGCTGCACCTTCTCCAGTGTGTCTTTTCCTGGCCTCTCATAGTGTCAAGCCTCAGCTGTTCTCCATGACCTTTTCATGTCTTCAAAACCAGTACCACTTGGGAGACACTTACACATGACCAAATTAAACTGCCAGCATGAGGTACAATCTTTTTTTCATTTTAAATTAGTATTTATTTATTTACTCTACATCCCAATCTCAGCTTCCTCTTCCTCTTCTCCTCTCAGCCTGCCCTCCCACTCCCCTCCCCTTACCCCTCCTCCACCTATCCTCCCTTTCTCCTCAGAAAAGGTGAGGGCTCCCATGAATATCAACCAGACTTGGCAAATCAAGTTTCAGTAAAACTAGGCACATCTTTTATTGTGGCTAGACAAGGCAGCCCAGTTGGAGAAAAGAGATCCAAAGGAAGACAACAGAGTTAGAGACATCCCCTACTCCTGCTTTAGAAGTCCCACATGAAGAGCAAGATGCACAACTGTTACGTCATTCCCATACATGCTCTCTGGTTGTCAGTTCAGTCTCTGTGACCACTGTGAGCCCAAGTTAGTTGATTCTGTGGGTTTTCTTGTGGTGTCCATGGCTCCTCTGGCTACTATAATCCTTCCTCCCCCTCTTCTGTAGGATTCCCCAAGTTCCCCCAAATGTTTGGCTGTGGGTCTCTGTATCTGTTTCCATCAGTTGCTGCGTGAAGCCTCTCTGATGATGGTTATGCTAGGCTGCTGTCTACAAGTATAGCAGAATATCATTAATAATATCAGGGTTGGGTTCCTTTTCATGGCATGCATCTCAAGATGGACCAGGCATTGGTTGACCATTCCCTCAATTTCTGCTGCATCTTTACCCCTGTACAACTTGTAGGCAGAAGAAATTGTAGATTGAAAGTTTTGGGGCAGGCTTGGTGTCCCAATCCCTCCATTAGTTACAGGAGGTGGCCATTTCAGGCGCCATATCTCCCACTGCTAGGAGTCTTAGCTAGGGTCACCCTCCTAGATTCTTGGGAGTTTCCAATGTCCCAGGTTTCTAGCTCATCCCAGAGATGCTCCCTCCCTTTCCAGGTCCCTCTCACAGTACTCCCTCCCTCTCTTCTTCCCCTACGTGATCCCTCTGGTTCCCATCCTCACCCCCATCCCCCATAACATGAGGTGTATATGGTATATATTCTATTTCTTCTTTTCTGTGAGATGCGAGCAGCTCGCTGTCATAATTAATAATTAATACTTACCAATCGAGATACATAGTTATTAGGATGGTGGTGCTATCCCTTGAACCACCACTTACAAATAATCACACACAGACCCCCGATGGAATTGAATAAGTCTTAGTCTGGGCTCTGCAATGTTGAGTGTTTTTGTTTGTTTAGTTTTTTTTAAAAGCTTTTGAAATATATATATCTCAAAAGCTTTAAAAAACTATATATATATAAACCTTTATATATATAAACCTTTATATATATATAAACCTTTATATATATATAAAC
>CAJQZJ010004767.1:3887000-3920185 GCA_907164525.1 Lophiomys imhausi
TATATATAAACCTTTATATATATATAAACCTTTATATATATATAAACATTTATATATATATATAAACCTTTATATATATATATAAACCTTTATATATATATATAAACCTTTATATATATATAACCCTGTTTTTCAAGACAGGGTTTCTCTGTGTATCCTTGACTGTCCTAGACTCACCTTGTAGACCAGACTGGCCTTGAACTCAAAGAGATCCACCTGTCCATGCATCCCATGAGCTGGGATTAAAGGCATGAGCCTCCACACCTATCAGTGTTTTATTTTTTAAATACATTTATTTATTAATTCAAGTTACATCTCAATCACAGACCCCTCTTTCCTCCTCTCTCGGTCTCACCCTCCCACCCTCTAGCCTCTCTCCCACCTATCCTCCTGTGGTATAGGGTGCCCCCACATATCAGACCCCCTCAGTTCATCAGTCACATGAGAGCTAAGAGCTTCCTCTTTCCCTGGGGCCTGACTTGGCAGCTCCACTAGGGTAAAATGTCCCACTAACAGGTAACAAAGTCCATGACTGAGACTGTCTCATCCTTATTTGCTAAGGGAACTGTATGAAGATCAAGTTTCCTATCCTCTATATTTGTTTGGGGGGGGGGAGGTCTAGGTCAAGTCTAAGCTTTTTCTTCTTCTTTGGTTGGTGTTTCAGTCTCTGTAAGCCTCTAAGGGTCTAGGTTATTTGGTTTTGTTGATCTTCATGTGTTGATCTTGACCCCACCAGGTCTCTCTATTCCTCCTCACTCTCTTATATAGGACTCTCAGAGCTCCACCTACTGTTTGATTGTGTGTCTCAGCATCTGTTTTGATCTGCTGCTGGGTGGAATTTCTCTTAGGATAGTTATGCTAGGTTCCTATTCCTTTGGGTCTGTGAGTTGTAAGATAGTTATCCTGTAGTTTATGTCTAAAATCCAATTATAAGTGAATACATGCCATGTGTATCCTTCTGGGTCTGAGTTAGCTAATTCAGGATGAGCTTTTCTGTAAAAAAATTATATGGCTGATTAAACTATTTAACCAGTATTTATATTATTGTTAATTGGTTCAGCAGCCTTTAATCCTTATCCCACCATTAGAAATGAGCACACAGAGACCACATGGATTTTACCAAGCCTTGGCCTGAATTGTGCAATCCTAGCCCATCTAAGCTAGCTCTTAATTCTATTACCAAATTATGACCCTATATATACATACATCCCCTTGGACTGCCATTCTCCACGGTATGCCGATGTTCCTGGCCATGTGGAATGAATGAGGTTCCTTTTTCTAACCCATGGTGTGTGCCTCCTTCCTGCTGCTCCTGGCTGGAATGAATTCTTCTCTGTCTAAAGCGCAGGCTTCCTGCTCTAATCCCAGGAAGTCCCACATTTCTCTGTCTTTGCCCAATCTCAGGCCTCGGCATTTTATTTAACCAATCAGAGTTAATATATGTAACATACAGCAAACAGGGCCAATTAACATTTAGAATGATTAACTCTACCCCAATAATTCCTTACTTTTGTCTAAAAAAAAGGCTAAATTTTTAACTCATATAGTAAAAACAATAAGAACAAATATGAAAAAATCAAGAAAACCATATATAAAAGTTACGCATATAATGTTTAGCCTATTTGTATTTGGCAATCTTGAAGAAGAAAAAAAATCATCTATCTATCTTGGTGTGTCTAAAGTTCTGAACCAAAATAATATCTATCATATCCTATATTTATAAACCTCAGGATTTTATTTAGACTTGAAAATATCCTTTTAAATCCTAAACAACTCACGTTCAATTGAAATTTTATAACTATTATGCCTTCAACTATCAAAGACATAAGAAGGGATACAGTTATTATTTGAGTGAGTAGGAAGCATAGGAGAGCAGCTTCCAAAATGAAATATGACAGTTTGTTGCCCAGACAGTCCCAAATATCACTTGATATCATTGGAGCATCATCTTCAGCCTTCTGGCCAAGCATTTTTCACAGACTAAATTGTGCAGTAGGAAATAATAAGGATTTTCCCATTCTGTCTCTGCAGAATCAGGACATCGACTTACCTGCATTTAAGCTGTGGTCCATCTTTGGACTGTATATAGTCTGTTGAGAGAGCAGGGGCATTTTTGTCCAATAGGAATTATCTCCTGATGGGAGATTTCTTTTTGATGCTCATTGTCTTCTTCCAAGTCAAATGGAGCTGTCAGGAGCTGACTGTCTAATCTAATATCCTATATCTTGCTTAACAAGACCATTTAACAATTTTAACAATTCCCCCTCAACAACATCTATATTCCACCCCACTTTTGGGAATGGGACGTCACTCTCTTAAAACTTCTTCCTGCTGAATTGGGTCACAGAAAACCTGTTTAGGGGCCCAAATAAAATGAAAAAAAAAAAAAAATGGTTAAGCAAGTAAATTGTAACATTTTTTGTACAGTCTCTATGTGCTCAACAATTTGAATGTCCTGAGCAGTTTGTACTTTTTTTTTATTGAGTATTTTTGCATCTATGTTCATGAGGGAAATTGGTCTGAAATTCTTTATTTGTTGGGTCTTTGTGTTCCACATTTTGTTTATTCATTATTCATTTGAGGGACATCTAGATTGTTTCCAATTTCCAGCTGCTATGAACATAGTTGAGCAAGTATCCATGTGGTATGATATAGGTATATGCTCAGGAATTGTATAACTGGGTCTTGAAGTAGATCTATTTCCAGTTTTCTGAAAAACCACCAAATTGATTTACAAAGTAGTTGTATAGGTTTCACTCATCCTTCAGTGGAAGTGTGTTCCCCTTGCTCCACATCCTCAACAGCATGAGCTGTCTCTTCAGTTTTTGATCTTCGTTATTCTAATGGGTGCAAGATGGAATCTCAGAGTCGTTTTTAATTTGCAATTCCGTGATTACTAAGGTTGTTGAACATTTCTTTAGGTGCCTCTTGACCATTAGAGATTCCTCTGTTTAGAATTCTGGGTTTAGCTGGGCGGTGGTGGCGCACGCCTTTAATCCCAGCACTTGGGAGGCAGAGGCAGGCGGATCTTTGCGAGTTCGAGGCCAGCCTGGTCTACAAAGCGAGTCCAGGACAGCCAGAGCTGTTAAACAGAGAAACTGTCTCGAAAAACCAAAAAAAAAATTAAAAAATAAAAAATAATAATAATTCTGTGTTTAGTTCTGTACCATATTTTAAAAATTGGATTATTTGGTTTGCTAATGTCTAGTTTCTTGAGTTCTTTATGTATTTTGGATATCAGCACTCTGTCAGATGTAGGGTTGGTGAATATCTTTTCCAAATCCATTGGCTGCTGTTTTTGTCATATTGACAGTGTCATTTGTCTTACAGCAACTTTTCAGTTTCATGGGATCCTGTTCATTTATTGTTGATTCTGGTGCCTGAGCTATTGGTGTTCTGTTCATAATGTTGCCTCCTGTACTAATGCATTCAATGCTTTCTCCATTTTCTCTTCTATCAGGTTTAGTGTACCTGGTCTTATACTGAGGTCTTTGATTCACTTGGACTTGAATTTTGTGCAGACGTCCAGTTAGACAAGCACCAATTTGCTGAAAATGCTTTCATTTTTTCCCTTGTATGCTTTTGGCTTCTTAGTCAAAAATCAAATGGCCATAGTTGTGTAGATTTACTTCTCGGTCTTTGATTCAATTCCATTTTATGCCAATACTATGTGGCTTTATTACTATTGCTCTGTAGTACAACTTGAAATCAGGGATGGTGAAAATTCTAGAAGTTCTTTTATTGTACAGGATTGTTTCCAGGGCCCATGTCCAGGACCGCTAGGGGCAGGGATGAGCTGGTGCAGAGTCAGTGACTCAGACTGTGGAGGTCTGGTAAGTGGTAAAAACAAACCTCTTTATTTCAGGAAGAGGATGCCCCCTTTTTACCCTCTGCCCAGAGTCCCATTGGCTCCTGAACTGCAGGCGGCTGCTGTGGCTCTTCCTCATTGGCTTGTGTCTCAATACCTGGTGTGGCATCATCAGTCTCCAGGCATGTTAGGGCAGGTCTCAGGCCGGCTCCATGTGGAAGCACACTATTTAGCAGCAGGCCTTGATCCTGCTCAATGGCAGGCCTTGTTCTTCCTACACAGGATTGTTTTAGTTATCCTGGGTTTGTTTGTTTTTACATATAAAGTTTAGCATTGTTCTTTCAAGGTCTGTAAGGAAATGTGTTGAAATTTCAATGGGAATTGCATTGAATCTGTAGATTATTTTTGGTAGGTTGGTTTACTATGTTAATTCTACCAATCCATGAGAATGGGAGATCTTTCCACCTTCTTATATCTTCTTCAGTTTCTTCCTCCAAAACTTGAAGTTATTGTCATACAAATTTTTCACTTGTTTGAATAAACCTTATTCAAGGTTTTTATTTTTATTTTATTAATTTTATTTATTTTTATTCATGTACATTGGTATTTTTGACTGCATGTATGTCTATGTGAGGGTGTCAGATCCTTCAGAACAGGAGTTACAGACAGTTGTAAGCTGCCATGTGGGTACTGGGAATTGAACCTGGGTCCTCTGGAAGAGCAGCCAATGCTCCTAACCACTGAGCCAACTCCCCAGCTTTCAAGGATTTTTTTAAAAATAAGATTTTATTACAAAGGAAAATTAAACTATCTAAGATTTTCATTGATCAATGTCTTGATTTCTTCTATAATACCTTCTGCACCTTCTCTCTTCTATCACTTGTATGCTGTTGGTGATACCTGCATCTGTAGTTCATATTTTCTTACCTGGTTTTCTATCCCCAGGATTTCCTCAGTTTGTGTTTTCTTTATTTCTCTATTTCCATTTTCAGGTCTTGAATACTTTTATTCATTATCCTCATCTGTTTGATTGTATTTTCTTGGCTTTCTTTAAGTAATTTATTAATTTTCTCTCTTTTAAAAAATATTTATTTATATTTATATTTTTGTCAATTTCACAGTCATGAGGGAGGTGTTTCCACCTCCTCTCAGACATGCCCACCACCTTTGCTACCTTTCTCAACAGAAAAACAAAACAAAACAAAAACTATTGTGGAAGCTGTAGTGTGTCACAGCGTGTCAAACAATATTCCCTTTTGTTCACATTCTTTTGCTTGCAAATATTCATTACAATTAATCCTTGGTCTGGTACGAGGCCTCTGGCTTCTGTCACTTTGTCAATCCTGGAACCTCACTGGGACTCCTCTCAGATATCCTGTTGTTGTCCTGTGTCATTGAAATCTTGAAGTTTTTGGTCTGTAGAACTGGCCTCTTCATGCACTCCAGAAGTTCATCCATGGGGTAGATGTTGGGGAGGGACAACTCAAAGTTGTGGTACTGGGCCTGCAACCCCCACCTCCAGGGCCAACTCTATTGTGCTATTGAAGCAAGGCATAGGGCCTGGTCTCCTAAGTGCTGCAACAGGCAAGAGACTGGGCCTGTTCTCTTGCTCTCATGACCCCATCAAAGCCAACTCTCCCACTTCCTACCTGTGGCAAGGGCAAAAGAGAATGGACAGGTTTTCTCCCTTGGCAATGCTACCACTCAATGGATAAGAGTCAGAACAAGTTCTCCTATGGGGCTGGTTCACCCACAAACTCCACATCCATAGCCAGCTCTACTGTGCTGCCAAGATGAGAAGCAAGGCCTGCCCCTGAGTGCTGTTGTATATGAAGGGCAGGGACAGCTCTCATGTTCTTGTGACACCATCGGGCCCAGATTTCTTATCTGCCACTGGTGGTGAGGGCAAAGGGGAGGGAAGGGAATTTCTCCCTCACCAACACTATCCCAAAGAAGACAAAAAACAGGGTTGGCTCTCCCACACTCACACCCTCAGAACCAGCCCACCGACAACCCCTACATCCAGAGCTAACTGTTCTGTGTTGTCCAGACAAGGTGCAAGGCCTGCTGTCCTGAGTGCTGCAGCATGTGAGGGGCAGGAACAGCTCTCCTGCTCTCAAGACCAGAGGGCTAGGTTTCCCACCTGCTACAGGTGATGAGGAGTGAGGGAAAGGAGGGTATCTCTCCCTCATTCATGTCATCACAGGGAGACAAATGTTAGAGTCAGCTCTCCCAAGCTCATATCCTTGGGGGCAGCTCACCCACAACTCCTGAAATGCACAGGGCTTGGTCTCTTGAGTACTTCAGCTGGCTAGTGGCAGGGTCAGCTTTCTTGCTTTCATGCCTCTAGGACCAGTTCTCTCATGATGCCCAGGTGGAAGCTGGGCCAGTTCTGCACAGCCCTCAGACATCAACATGGCCCCGGATGGCAGTCCAGACCAGAGATGTCCACCTGGCTTTTGGTGGTAACAGACCCCTGCTGCTTCTGGGCTATGGACCCAGATATGGTCCCTATTGGAAGTAGAAGCCAAGACCCCATCACAGTCCTAGGGGACATCATCAGCTACTCACATCAGGTTGTTCCACACTACCCTCAAGTCTCCATTTCTGCCTATTTTCATTGTGCCCACATCCTTCTGTTTATCTTTCTCTTCCATTCTTCACCATTTATTTGCTCCTCTTAGTGGTGTCCTGGGTCTCTGAGTGTCTGGATTTGTCTCAGGAGTGTCTTAGGAGTGCTATACCCCACTTGTGCATTGGGCATTATGGAGCCTGGCAGGGATCATCTCTAATATGGTCTGACCCTCAGGCCTGTGTGGCACCAGACTGGTGTTCATCTCAGGCTAGCTCCCTGTTCAGGCCCCATGGTACCAGTCTGGTGGTTGTCTCTGGCTCACTCCTTGGCCAGCTCTCCCAAGTGGCCATCTGCTGTGGCACATGGTGTCAGGCAGGGTTTTTCTAGTTTCTGGTTTGCTTCCTGTCCTGGGAGCCCAGCGTGGTGCTGGGCTGGTGGTCATCAATGGCTGGTGCCAAAGTGGTGTTGGTCTAAGGCTTGCTTTTTTCAGGGAATGTTAGGGTACTATTCATTCAGATGTTCGTAGGTCAGAACATTGAATATAGACTTAACCTCTCTTCTCTCTGCCACCTATTGACGCACATGTGACACACCTGCAATGTGTGTTGGGGCAGTTATTAATTTTCTCCTTTAAGATCTTTATGATCTTCATAAGATTAGATTTAAGCTAATTTTCTTGTGCTTCAACTGTGTTAGAATATTCAGGGCTTGCTGTAGTAGTATAGCTGGCTTCTGGTGATGCCATATGGTCCTGGCTGCTGTTGATTGTGTTTTGAAGCTGGCCTCTGGCTATCTGGATTTTGTGATTATTATAGGTTCAGGTGTTGATTTCTGAGTTTATCTTTGTTAGATGGGTATTTTTTTCCCCTTAGGTTTCTGTTTTCTTTCAGTCTTCTGTTGTTGGAGGTCTGGGGTTCCACTCACTAGTGAGCCTTCAAATCCAGAAGGGTGTCTCCACTGGGGTTTTCGTGGCCTGCGTGGCCTCTGGGGTTTTGGGTGTTAGCATTGCATCTGGGGTCTTTACTGTGTCTTAGCATGACCTAGCGTCCCTGGTGCCTGTGTGGACTCTGGGAAAACAGGTGGAGATGGAATGGAAAATGGAGTCCAAGGGACAGGGTGCACTTTTCTGCTGTTGAATGTGCTTTAAGGGGAGTTGGTGGGCATTGGGTTTGGGGCAGGGTCTTACCTGGTGTCTTTGGTGCAGGTAGACCTCTGAGAATACAGGCAGAGTTGTGGGCCAGAAAACAGAGTTCAGGGGAATGGGAGAAAGTTTACCATTGTTTGTTGTGCTTTAAGGAAGAGGTACAATCTTGATGGCCTCTGGAATGTGACTTCTGTGTTATACTTCTGAAGTATAACAATTCCTAGGTTGCTTTTGACCAATCTACCTTCACCTTTAGAGTGTAAATGTGTGTACCACCATGTCTGACCCATTTACTTTATTTTTTTGAGACAGTGTCCCTTAGTGGGTGAAGCTAAGTCAAGTTAGATTCTTCGGTACTATCCAAGCCATGAGGTGTTGCATTGGCCCACTGAACATACCCTTAGTGCTCTTGAGCTAACAAATCAATGACCATTCAGAAGATCAGCTCAACGTAAGCAAGACGCAAACTTTCTGCATTTCCATGTACATAGAGAGTAGTGTGTTGCTAAATATTTAACCAGACTTAAGACATAAACAATCCTGACTTAGGTCACACAACAATTTTTATGGTATAAATACATCATCCTTGATCCCAAGCCAACTAGAATGACATTCTTGAGAACAGATGTCATGTAAGCCTTAGGCTTTCACAAAATTTACTTCTTGACTCCAAGTTAAAAAGGCACAGGGACGTGATCAACAGTTGCAGTGAGACTTACGTAATGATAGACTATGATGATGGAGACAGTGACATTCCACTGGCACACCACATGCGATACACAGAACTTTCTCGTCTTTCTGGGTTACTATTTTGTGAATTAACTCCTTTACCCACCAAACCTTTACATCCAATATCTTCTAAAGCAGTTGTTCACAACCTTCCTAATGCTGTGACCCTTTAATACAGTTCTTCATGTTGTAGTGACCCAAACCATAAAATTATTTCATTGCTATTTAATAACTGTGATTTTGCTATTGTTATGATTCATAATGTAAATCTGATATGCAGGATATCTGAGTTGTGGCTCCCAAATGGGTTGAGACCAACAGGTTGAGAACCACTGTAAGCCTTCCCACATTAGGCCACTCCCCAAGGCCCAGCTTTTCTTATCCTTTTCTATTTTCTTTTGGATGTCTATTATTGATCTTTACTGATGCATTGTTTTTAATATTTGTGAGCTTCATCTCTAGTCTGAAAATGCCTGCGTTCTTTAATCAATTTGCCTTTTGTCCATTTCTGTTTGATTCTGTTATAAAACAACAACAAAAAATCATACACAAATACACAAAAATTAAACCCACTATGTTTAGAAACCAATGTACTGCCTTAATTACTCTCGAACAAGCCTTTCTGTTCCAAATTGATTTTTCCACACTTGCTGACATCTAAGTACTGTGTCTGTCACATTTCATCCTTATTTCTACTCTTATTCCCTGAGCTCTAGTTTAAGCATTCATTACCCTGTTTCTAAATGATCATAATAAGTTTTTTTTTAAGTGGCAGAACCACTTAATTTTATTTTAATCATAGATAATGCAAAGGAAGTCCATGGCTTCAGGATTATCTGCAGTGGGGATCAGACCTCTGTTGTACACTGGAGAGGCAAAGGTGACTTTACAGAAGATACACAATAATATGAAGAATTGGAAGGAATTGTACTTAGTGCTCACCAGCCCTCCTTTTAGGTTTCTGTTCTTCCTCTTGTCTGTGCCCTGTCAACTATCTTCATATCCTTTCTGAGTGTCTAGTAACTCATCCCTGCTGAGCTGGTTGGCTACTCTTTGTGGCACTGAGATGTTTTTTGTTGTTGTTTTCTTGTTGGTTTTTTGTTTTCACTTCTCAAAACCTCACATACCTGGAGTCTTTATATTTTAAATGGAGCAGCTGTTAGGAGGATAGGACGGGTCAAAGACCCAGTTTTTAGAATTATAATCTCTTAGAAAAAGGAGCTTCTCAGGCTTGAGATATCTTACCAATCTCTCTTGCTCTTGTGTAGTCTTCCTTGCCTTTCCCAGTGTTTTCCTCATGACCTTTCTTTGTTGATCATCTGTCTTTGGGATCCTAGCCCAGTGACTTTGGATTCTTTCTTTCTTTCTTTCTTTCTTTCTTTCTTTCTTTTTATTGCATTTATTTATTACTTCAAGTTTCATCTCCATCACAGCCCCCACCCTCCACCTCTCTCAGTCCCACCCTCCCACTCTCTCTCTCCCCTCTGCCACCTATCCTACACCTCCGGTGTGGGGTGTCCTTACATATCAGCCTCCCCTCAGTTCAGCAGTCATATGAGTGTTAAGAGCTTCCTCTTGCAGTGGGGGCTTACATGGCAGCACCACTAGAGCAAAGTGTCCCACTAACAGGTAACAACGTCCATGTTCCTTTTGGTCTGTTGGTTGAAGGATAAATATCCTGTACTATATGACTGAAATCCAGTTATAAGTGAATACATGCCATGTGACTATTTCTGGATCTGGGTTAGCTCACTCAGGATGAGCTTTTCTAGTTCCAGGCATTTGGCAGCACATTATGTGATATCCTTGTTTCTGATAGCTGAATAGTATTCTGTAGAGAGCTGCGACATGCCGCGCCCTAAAGATGGCGCCAGTTTCCGCCTTCCACCAGCCCGATGGTGAGCACTCTCAGTGGTAAACAAGTCCATATTTGGCTAAGACCGCTGATCTGGCTTGCTTCCGCATACGTGGGCCTCTAAGATAGTACCACGTGGCTTTACTTGATTGTCTGTTCATATAGTATTTAGCCTGTGGGTTGGGTCTGCCCGGGCATTCGGAAGACTGTTTTCAAGGGACCTGAATAAACTGCTTGAGAAGAGCTTTTGCGAGTTGCGTCGTCCTTGCTGGTCGAGGGGGACGTGACAAGTGGTGGCCCGTACGGGGAACCAGAAAAGACTCAGAACTCCTGCAGTCAGGGGCAGTGCACTGGTAAGTTCCCGGGGTAAATTGGGACAATAAAGTTTCGCGGAAATAGCGAACAAAAGGTAAAGTTTTGCGGAAATAGCGAACAAAAGGTAAAGTTTTGCGGAAATAGCGAACAAAAGGTAAAGTTTTGTGGAAATAGCGAACAAAAGGTAAAGTTTTGTGGAAATAGCGAACAAAAAGGGTAAAGTTTCGCCGAGATTGCGAACAAAAGGTAAAGTTTTGCGGGAAACTGCGAACCGAAAGTAAAATTTTTAATCATGGGATTGTCTCAGTCACATCCAATTTTTCTGGCTCTTCAGGAGCTACTTTTAGCTAGGAATTTGAAACTTAAGAAGTCTACCCTAGAGAGATTTTTGAATGAATGCGATTCCGTGGCTCCGTGGTTTGTGGTGTCCGGGAATCTTACAGTATCCTGCTGGGACAAATTAGGCAGGGACTTGGATTTTGCTTGGGAGCAAGGTACTCTGAAGCATGGAGTAAGACCGATTTGGAAGATGGTGAGGAGTTGTTTAGGAGATCAGAGATATCGCAAGGCAGTGGAAAAAGGACAAAAGGCATTAGAACAGTTAAAAGAGGAGCGCTCGGTCAAATCTGGGAAAGATACTTTGGAAGAGGATAGCTCAGAGTTTAAAGAGGAACTTAAAATGTTAACAAAGAAAATGGAGAAGTCATCTTTGAGGAAGAGTTCTGACTGCACCCAGATAGAGCCCTCAGGTCCGGGGCCGCCTGTGCTGGAGCCACCTTCATATAATGAGACTTCCCCTCCGAGTGGTCCTAGTGGGCGGTCATTCTGTCCAAATGTCTGGAGGGAAGTGAGACATGAGCTGTACTACCCTGTCTTTCAGGATGGAGGGGGAAATCATTATCATGAACCTCTCGATTTTAAGGTAATTAAAGCACTCGCTGAGTCTGTCCGCACTTATGGGATTAATGCTGCTTTCACTGTAGCTCAGGTGGAAGCTCTTAGTCGTTATTGCATGACTCCTAGTGACTGGATGAGCTTGGCATGTGCCTGCCTGTCCTCTGGGCAGTATTTAGATTGGAAGACTTTCTTGATTGAGTTTGCTAATGAACAAGCTGCTGCTAATCGTGCAGCAGGAAACCCAGCCTGGGATGTGGACATGCTTCTTGGGCAAGGTCGATATGTTCAACAACAAACTGGGTATCCGGCTCAGGTGTTTGAGCAAATCAGTTTAATCACAACCAGAGCTTGGAAATCATTGCCTAACAAAGGGGAAGTGAATGGCAATCTAACCAAGGTTATTCAGGATCCCCTGGAGCCTTTCTCAGACTTCGTGGCTATAATGGTTGAAGCAGCTGGAAGGGTATTTGGAGACCCTGATTTGGCAATGCCCTTAATTAAACAACTTGTGTATGAGCAATGTACAAAGGAATGTAAAGCAGCTATCACCCCTTATAAGAACAAGGGGTTGGAAGCCTGGATGCCTCAGTGCAGACTGCCAATGCCCTGAATAACATCTCAGCCACTGTGGCACAGGCATTGGATACTCAGACCTCTATGAATTCTCATCTCAAAGGAGGCCTTATGATAGTTAATCAATGCATAGATTTAATACAAGAACAGATTGATTCTCTTTGGCAACTAGCACAATTGGGGTGTGAGTGGAAAATGGAAGGTTTGTGTGTTACTTCGGTGCAGTATCAAAATTTTACAAAGGCTGCTAATTTGTCTAGACAATTGTCAAAGTTCCTCTTACAGGATTGGTCGGCTGAATTTGAAAATAAGATGAGAGAGCTGAGAGTGACAATTGTCCACATCAACTCCACTCGGGTGGATCTGAGCCTGGCCACTGGTTTGACTTCCTGGATACAGACGGCTATGGATCATCTTAAGGAGTGGGCAGGCGTAGGCTCTTTGGCGATACTGATGATACTAGCCTCTCTGGTTTGCCTATGGTGCATTTACAAGATGAGAGCCACACAAAAGCGTAATGCAGCCATGATTATACAGGTCCTTGTCGCCATTGAGGCGGGCCAGTCCCCTCAGGCATGGCTCGCTGCCATGAAGCCTTAAATCTTCACTGAGCATAGTCCCTGCCCACTGAGGTATTCGTTCCATGGATAGTAGGGTCTGGCAAGTCAATGACGGAGTAGACGGGTAAGTCTTGGCCACCTAAGACAGGGCAGTCCCGAGTGGGGAGGCTGACCCAGAGACGGGTAAGAGTTTGAGCACCGCCCTCCTATAGGCTCAGGCCCACCGTGAGATCCCCAGATAGGGGGATTACGAAGCCTTTCCAGGGACTTCTACCAACTTTAGAAAAAATAAAAAAGGGGGAACTGTAGAGAGCTGCGATGTGCCGCGCCCTAAAGATGGCGCCGGTTTCCGCCTTCCACCAGCCCTACGGTGAGCGCTCTCGGTGGTAAAGAAGTCCATATTTGGCTAAGACCGCTGATCTGGCTTGCTTCCGCATACGTGGGCCTCTAAGATAGCACCACGTGGCTTTACTTGATTGGCTGTTCATATAGTATTTAGCCTGTGGGTTGGGTCTGCCCGGGCATTCGGAAGACTGTTTTCAAGGGACCTGAATAAACTGCTTGAGAAGAGCTGTTGCGAGTTGCGTTGTCCTTGCTGGTCGAGGGGGACGCGACAGTATTCCATTGTGTAAATGTACCATAGTTTTTTTTTTTTTTAATTCATTCTTCAGTTGAGGGATATCTGGGTTGTTTCCAGTTTCTAGCTATTAGAAATAAAGCTTCTATGAACATAGATGAGGAGATTTCCTTGTGGTTTGTTGAGGAATCTTTTGGATGTATTCCCAGGAGAGGTATGGCTAGGTCTTGAGGAAGAGCTATTTCAAGTTTTCTAAGATATTGCCAGACTGAACAAAACAGTAACCTTCAGAATGGGGAAAGATCTTTACCAACTCCACATCTGAAAGAAGCAAAATAATCCAATCAAAAAACGGGGAACAGAGCTAAACCGAGAATTCACAAAAGAGGAATCTCTAATGGCCAAGATACACTTGAAGAAATGTTCTACATCCTTAATCATCAGAGAAATGCAACTCAAGATGACTCTGAGATTCCACCTCACACCTGTCAGAATGGCTCAGATCAAAAAACTCAAATGACAGCACATGCTGGTGAGGTTGTGGAGAAAGGAGAACACTCCTCTATTTCTGGTGGGAATGAAAATTGTACAACCACTATGAAAATCAATCTGGCGAGATCTTAGATCGTAATAAATTTTGTATAATAATTTTTATTTTACTTAAAATGCATTTAAAATATTTTGTTTGATTATTTCCTTGTTCTTTGAGACAAAGTTTCTCTGTGTAGCCCTGGATGTCCTGGAACTCACTCTGTATACTAGACTGGTCTGGACCTCCTGCCTCTGCTTTCTTTTTTTTAAAAAATTTATTTATTTATTACTTCAGGTTACATCTCCATCATAGTGTCTTCTTTCCACCTCTCCCAGTCCCGCCCTTCCACCCTCTACCCCCTAACCCTTCCATCCATCCCACTTCTCTGGAGTGAAGTGTCCCTACATAACAGTCCCCCCTCCAGTTCAGCAGTCATATGAGGGCCAAGAGCCTCCTCATACACTGGGGGCCTACAAGGGGCAAAAATGGACATTCTTGCCTTGTCCCTGAGTTTAGAGGAAATGCTTCAAGTTTCTCTCCATTTAATTTGATGTTGGTTACTGGCTTGCTGTATATTGCCTTTATTATTTTTAGGTATGGTCCTTGTATGCCTGTTCTCTCCAGAACTTTTAGCATGAAGGGGTGTTGGATTTTGTCAAATGCTTTTTCCGCATCTGGCGAGATTATCATGTGGCTTTTTTCTCTCATCTTGTTTATATGGTGAATTATGTTGATGGATTTTCGTATGTTGAACCATCCCTGCATTCCTAGGATGAAGCCTACTTGATCATGGTGTATGATACTTTTGATGTATTCTTGGATTCGGTTTGCTAGTATTTTATTAAGTATTTTTGCATCTATGTTCTTGAGGGAGATTGGTCTGTAGTTCTCTTTCTTTGTTGGTCTCTGCTTTCTGAGTGCTAGAATCAAAGGTTTATTCCACCATCGCCTGGCTTCAAAACTGTTTTTATTACTCACATTCTGTAAATTGTTCCAAGACCTCACCCCACATGATAATACCAAAATCTGTGAGTACTAAAGTGTTTTGACTTCCCAGAAGATTCAGTGGGTGAAAGTGCTTGCCACACAAGAATGATGCCTAAATTTGGTTCCAGAAACTTGTGATAGGAGGAATCACGGCTCTTTAAAGTTGTCCTCTGCCCTTCACATGTACATGGTGAGACTTACCCATTTGCACACAACATAAACACACACACACAGAGATAACTTAAAAACTAAAAATTAAAGATAAAGTCAATTATATAAAATCATATATTTTCACACAACCCACTTTTATTTTCCTATATTTTCAAACATCCACTATAAATCTATATTATTTAAAGTACTTAGTACAGTACAAATGCCCTGTAAGTGGTTGTTATAACATTTAGTTATGTTAAGACAGCTGCAGTATTTTCTCAAATAATTTTGATCTGTGTTTGGTCAGTTGGATGTGGAATCCATGGGCATGGAGGAAAACCAAATCAATGAAACAAGATGACCCAAAATAAACTATGAAATTCCACTTCCCAGAGAAGGCATTGCTAACCTCTTGGCCAACTTTAGTCTAAATATTTTGTGTATACATTGTTGGTGTATGTAAGAGTGGAAAAATGTTTTCATCATGTCTAAATACAATCCACATAGCACAACCATTTATAATATTCATATGTTAACTAACCCTTTTCTAGACACATAGGCTACAGTTATAATTTTTTGTTGGTCATGGCTATCCATTGCTGTCAGGCTTTTTTTCTGTGTGTGTATACAAGACAATGACCTTCATTATGATTTCTGTGCTGGTGTGTTATTGTATTTTGCTTACAGTGAGTCTCCACTACCTTCCCTTTTCTCCCATTCCACCTTCCTCTTCTTCCCACAAACAGTTCCTCTTTGTTTCAGTCACATGCTTATATATGTGTGTATTTATGCATACTTGTCAGCCTTTGATCAATACAATGATACTAGTTCATGCTAGACGCATATTTTACAATTATAATATATATAAGCCACATTTCAATGTAATAATATGATATGAATATTTTAATTTTTTATTAATTATTATTATTTGTGTGTATATATATATATATATGTTGTATGAGTGTGTGAGTATAGTTATACATTTGGAGGTCGGAAGACAACTTTTGGAAATCAATTCTCTTTTTCTGTAATTGGCTGTGAGAACCAAATATTAGGATTAGGAACAAGTACTTTTACCCAATAAGCTATCTCATCAATGTGAATATACATTTTATTTTTTCTACTTTTGATATAGGTTCTCGCTATGTTGCTCTAGGTAGCCTAGAACTCACTATATAGACAAGTTGACTTCAGACTTATAGATGGCCACCTGTTTCTGCCTCCCAGGAGCTGGGATTATAGGTGTGCACTGCCATGCTTGTTTTTGCCATGCTAAGGATTAAACCTAGGGCTTCATGCATGCTACACAAATATTCCACCAACCTAGTGCATCCACAACTCCTAATACATCCACTGCATGGGTGTGTATGCTTCATTAATCTAAGTATTGATTAGGTAATATTCAGCTTTTCCTCATTTTGCACTATGATAAACAAATATTTGTGTATATATGTCTCCCCATAGATGATGGATTACCAGAATTTTAAGTTTATTTAAAATCTTGGATATTGAACACACACAGACACACACACACACACACACACACACACACACACTACCTCACACTGCTGAGTGGTGTCAAGAATGGAGTGAGAACAAAGAGTGTGCTGTGGGTTTGAGTGTGGGAGTCTGCGGCTAGGTCTCTTACTGAGAATACAAAGAATGAGAATTCAAGATTCTAGTCTGACCTTCTGGGGCTTACGTGAAATGATATTTTACAAAGGTTGAAGACAATTTGAACCTCAGGCTCTTCAAATCTGACTTTGAATTCTTGCAGTCCAAGCTCACACTTCCTCAGTTCTACCTTTATATTCCAGGGCTCAGAAGAAATGTACAACCACATACTTACAGCATGGCAGTCAATCAAAAAGTTATGTTTTTGCTCCTGCTCCATCTTGTCTTTTGAAGTACTTAGCTCTGGTGTATATCAAGTCATAATGTGAATCCAAGCTCCATCCATTCCTTTTTGGGGTCGCCAGGTCTGGTACACACCTTGACATATGTCTGACAGCTGACTGTGAGAAATGGTTTAAGGCTACACATAAGGATGGCTTAATTTCCCACTGGTGGGACCCTTGCAAACAAGGGGAAGAAGGGAGAAAGCGAGCATATGTAGCCAGCAGCAGTGGAGTGGATGGAGTGTGGGAAAGAAGTTGTCAGAACAGGGCCTACAGCTGGACAGGAAGAGCCTCTAAGATGTGTAAAGACAGAACACTCTTCCCTAAGTAATGAGAAGTTAGTCAAAGTTTTAAAACACTAACAAAATGTGATTGATTGGAACTATATTCATGATAAGCAAATCCAGTAGTAAAATTAAAGGCAAAGTGTTACTATTTATAAAGTAGTAAAGAAATCGGAGAGTATCCCCACACGTTCCTGCTTCCAGACCTTAGCTTGCAAAGTTGTCTCAAGGATCCAGAAAGGAAATGAATAACTTCAAGGCGATCTGTGGAGGGATACATGGTCAGCTTGGCTGCCTCCTGGGTCCATTGGATAGCACTCATGCAAGCTCGTAATTATGTCAGCAGAGAACCCTGATGCAGAAAGGCCTGGCCCAGCGGATTTCGGCCTTGGGGTGTATTGGTGGTAGGTTTTTTGGTGCCTGTGTCTCTCTGTGTGTGATGTGCACTGCCCTGATTTTGAACATCTGAACCCTGTTTGCAGTTTACAGTATTCGCAGAGTGGCAGGGAGCAAAGATCTTATGAATATCTCTATGTCCTGGAAAAAAAAAAACTGGTTGAAAGCAGAAAGCTGCACAAAACCATTACTTTTCAGATCTAATTTTGGCCTCTGGAAGGTATTCAAAACAAAATCATGTACACATAAGAAAAATAGAGCAAAATAGCGGTTATATTGTGCTACTCTGAGCATAATTGTGGACTTTTAAAAGCCCACGAGAAAAGCTATAATTTAAATCTTCCCACCAAATACACGATTCTCTGGATTTTGTAACAGTCCCTTTGAGGTCATCTGTGGAAGGTCAAATTGTTGATCTAATTTTGGTCTTCTGCTCACAGCGTAGAACTGGGTTGGTGACAATCACACAGGCTGTTAAAAGCAAAGTCACACTTGGATAGGAAATCTTAAGGCATTTTAAGGGTAAGGTTTAGATATTACACATAAAACACTTAAAAAGAACCTGTTTGGATGTGCTGTCCTAACTGCTGGTGACTTGGAATGCAGAGAGTGGAATGCAAAAATATTTGGATTTTGTCTCCCTCTAATTCTCCTCTTATATTTGATGTGTAGGGACATGATCTCCTTTTAAAAATAAATATGTGTATGTGTGTGTTCAGGCGCACATTGGATCTAGAAAAGGGTGTTGGATTCCCTGGGAGTAGAGGTGTTGGGGGTCATGAGCTACCCAAAGTGCATGCTAGGACCTGGACTCAGGTCTTCTACAGGAGCATCAGGCACTTGGAACCTCTGAGCTGTCTGTCCAGACAACCACTGTTTTCTTTTCCCTTGTCTTGATGGTCTGGTCCTTCATTCTGTCTCCCAGATTTCACTGCTGGCCTCCTTTACACCTTTTGATTCCTCTCTGGATAAGATAGGAATTAACCTCTCCAGTCTCTGTTTTCCTGATGTGCACAAAACAGACAGGGCAGATAAAAGATGACTTCTACTACATTCTTCACCACTGTCATTTGTGCCTCTGATAAGTGGGGGCTGTAATTACTGTAATAGCAGTAACTGGAGATATAATTAAAGGAACACACTCCAAACATATGAAGTGTTTTTGTGGTATTGTGATGATGTCACAGAGGCTGACAGCATCTCACAGTTAATTTATATTTGATATTCTCATTCTGCCTAACACAGTTACTGTCTCCTCCTCTCCTGTCCTCCTCCCCGTCTTTCCTCTTCTGTGTTTTTGAGACAGGGTTTCTTTATGTGGTCCCTTCCCCTTCCTTTTCCCCTTCCCTTCTTTCCCTTCTTCCCCTTCCCCTTCCTCATTCCTTCCTCTTCTTTCCCTCTCTCCATCCCTCCCTCCTTTCCTCCCTCCCTTGCTCCCTCCTTTTTTTCTTCCTCCCTTCTTTTCTTTGTCTTACCTGCTTTCTTTTCCTCCCCCTCTTCCCTCTATATTTGTCCTATTTGTATTTTCGATATTGAATCTTACCCTGTAGCTCAGGCTGGTCTGCAAGCCACAATTCTCTTGCCTCATATCTCAATGGCTGTGATTACAGGCATGGGTAACTTTTTTTTTTTTTTTAATCAAACCCTATTCTGAGAGTTGGTTGTTGCTGTGGTTACTCAATACCCATAGACAGAGTCCAGAATAGATTTGATTTATACTAGATTTTCTTCCATATCAAACAGTATGAGTCACAGGAAAGAGTTACACAAAAAATTGGTATTTAGGAACTGAGGTTTGTAACTAGGGACCTTGGTTTCAATCCTTGATTCAGCAATAAAGTTCTACCAAATCCAAAAGATTGATGATGGAAAATCTTGCTGCATTTATTGACTTCTCTACAACAAAAATTCTCCAAAGGATACATGATGTCAACCTGGGGATGAGGGTATGTCATATGCCTATAATCTCCATATTCAGTAAGCTGAGGCAGGAGGATTGCTATAAGTTTGAAGCTATCCTGGAATTTATAGTTAGTATCATGCCACCTAGTGATACATTGGGAGAGACTGTATAAAAAAAATGAAAAACAAAACAAAAGAAGGGTGTCCCTCTGTCTTGGATGCAGTGAATTTTCTGACTAGGAAGATTCAAGAGATGACTTCTAGCAGAAGACACAACAGAAGAAAGCAGAGAGGCAATGAAAACTATGGAAGAAGAATCCATAGTTGAAGATGGCTAAAGATGCCCAAATAGAAACTATTTTCTAGTTCTAAAAGGTAGAAAGGAAAACCACGTGAAATTATGAGAGCTAACACAATTAAGCAGAGAGCAATAGTCCTGACTTCAGACTGTACAACAGAGCCCATAGTGACAAAGACGGCATGGCCCTGTTACAGAGCCGGGTACAAACAGAACAGGACAAAGATCTACAAAACAGATCCATATGACCGCAGCCATTCAGTCTTTGCTAAAACTGTCAAAAGAAAATCCATGTACTGGGGAAAGCCCAGCTTCTTCAGAAAATGATGCTTAGAAAACCAAATCTCCACAGAAGAATGATGTTATAGCCACATTCTCATAATATACAAATATTAATCCAAAATGGATCAAAGATTATGTGAGTGCTGGGAGCCAAATTTGGTTCTTCTGTAAGAATATATACATAAATCTCTCTTAACCCCTGAACCATATCTACAGGCCCAAATCCAATTTTATTAAGAAAGGCAGTGTTTTCTTTGCTTAATTTAAACATATTTTTTATGTTTCAACATTATGGAGTCATAAGAATTTCCAAAGATGATACTACAGAGAAGTTCTGCATCTTCATCATCCATCTTCCCCAAAGACCATATCTTTCACTGTTATGGAACAGTCTCAAAACCAGGAATTCAGTATTGGTATATTTATAATTCTATACCATTTCATCACAAGTGCATTCATGTATGTATAGAAATCACAGCAATGAGGAATAGAACAATTTCTATACCATGGATCTCACCATCATACTGACACTTTATAATCCTGGTTTAATATCCTTTTTATTGCTGTGATAATACACTCTGAACAAAAGTCACTTATGAGAGGTTTATCTCTTATAGTTATAGCTCATTATTGAGGGACATCAAGACAGGAATTCAAGTAGGAACATGTAGACAGATCAGCTTGCTTTTCCACACACTATTACCTCCCACCAGTGAATTCACACCTCAGCTGAGGAAGTGTAGCGGTAACCATGGAAGATGTAGCTTGCTAGCTGACAGAATGGTGTATACTCGGATAACTTATATAGCTCAGGACTACCTTCCCAGGGAATAGTGCTGCCCCCAGTGGGCTGGGTCCTCTTATATCAATTAACAATCAAGACAATACGGCCACAAAACAGCCTGAAGTAGGCAATCCCTCTGCTGAATCTTTCTTCTCAGATGTCGCTAGGTTGTGTCAAGTTGACAATTAACGATAACTAGGCAGATCCCAAGAGAGCCATATAGGAACTCTACTATGGAGCTCTGTACCCACATCATCCTTAAGCTTTGGTAGCCACAGTTTTCTTTCTTGTCTCTGTTACTCTGTTCTGAGGAGCCTGAAATTCCTGTAAATGGAATCCTGAAGGCTGAACCTGGAAATCTATTTCTTTTCAGTCAATATGGCGACCCTGAGATCCATTCAAGTAGCTTCTTGAACCTCTGATTTTGGTGCTTTCCAGGGAGACAAAAATCTTACCTCTAACCAAGAAGCCATTTGCAATTGATACCTTCTGGGAGGAAGAAATCAGTTTTCTTCAATGGAGTGACACTGGGTATATCAACCACACTTCAGTTTAGGCCCCATGCTCAGGAGTAGTTGACCAACACAAAATGTCTGAGTGTGGTGTGTGTGTGTGTATTGTGTTTAAGAGAGGGAGAAAGAGCATGAAATTGGGTGTGTAGGGAGGAGGGTCTTGGAAGTGTTGGGAGAAAAAAAAAAGGATATGATCAAAATATATCATATGGGAAAATTTTAAGTAAACTAAAAATAAGTTCCACAAAAAATATTTGATGCATTCAATTTCTCTCACCATTGTGTTAGCTTCATTGTATTTGATATATCATACTATCACTTCTTTCTTCCTTTCTTGTAGGGATTTTACCTGCATGTATGTATGTGTACCACATGTGTGCCTGGTGCACACGGATACCAGAAGAGGAAAACAAATCCCCTCGAGTTGGTGCTATATAGGTAGTTGTGAGGTGTGGGTACTGGGAACCAAATCTGGGCCCTCTGCAAGAGCAGCAAGTATTCTTAATCTCCAACCCCTTACCATATTGTATTTCATTTTCTTTCAGCGTATTGTATGTTTTAAATTTCTCTTAGACTAAAAAAAAATTAAAAAAATATTAAAAGTCACTTACTTATTTAGAGACAGGATCTCACCATGTAGCACTGGTTGGCCTAGAAGATGCCATTCTGTGGGGAGAGTTTTGTTTATTAAGAAAATCAGTTACAAGAATGTTTTTGTTTAATCCCAGGTGTGAGGCTGCTTCAGTTAAGACCACAGGTGTAAAGCAGTTACTGTGCCTCATGAGCTAGCACGGGTGTGGTGTAGCCAGCTGAGCAAGTTTAACTCTTCTCTTACATATTACATCCAGACTGCAGCCATTCCTCACCCCACTCCTCCCAAATCCCCCACTTCCCTTTTCCCCCAGATCCTCTGCTTCTTTCCCTTCAGAAAGGAGCAGGACTTCCCAGTGTTATCAACATAACATTGCATAACAAGATTCAGTAAGACTAGCCACAAACTCTCCTATCAAAGCTGACAAGGCAACTCAGTGGGAGAAAAAGGATTCTTAGAACAGCAGAAGTGTGGCAGACACCCTCACTCCCATTGTTATTCATCCCACAAAAACCCCAAGCAAAACAACCACAGCATGCATGTAAACTGTTCCAGTCTCTGTGAGACCCTATGAACCCTGCTGGGTTGATTTTGTGGGCCTTGTTCTGGTGTCCTCAACCCTTCCACTCCTGCAGTCCTTCTTCTCCCTCTTCTGTGGGTTCCCCCAGTTCTGGCTAATGTTTGACTGTGGGACTCTGCATCTTCTCTCATCAAAAGGAAACCTCTCTGACAACGATTGGGTAAGGCACCAATAAAAAAAAAATGAGATTTTTTTTTTTTAATATCGAAGAATGTCCTTGAAGTTGTGGCTCAGCCTCCAGAGTTCTTGGATTATGGGTGAGTGTCACCGCATCATGCCCATCTCCTAGCTCTTTGTGGTGTATTGAAGCTATACATATTGTCTTATATATACATTGGTTGGTTTGCCAACGTGTTGTAACCTAGTTATCTGCAAGGTCTCAATTGAGGAATTCCCCAGATAATAATAGGTGCATGGGGGGGGGGCGTGTATTGATTTTTAATTAATGCACTGGGGGAGCTCAGTCCATTGATGACACTATCCCTTGGCAAGTGCTCCTGGGTTGTCTAGCTAAGCAGGAGGCTGGGAATGATAGAACCAGAGAGCAATCCAGCAAGTAATAGTCAGTCCTCTATGGTTTATGCTTGGAGTTCCTGCTTCAGTTCCTTCCCTAACTTCCCTCCATGACTGTTACCTGAAAGTGTAAGTTGAGATAAACTCATTCTTTCCTCTAATTTGCTTTAGGTCAGAATGCTTTATCACACCAACAGAGTGAAATTGGTCACATGTTCAATACAATTATCAATATGTTTGATGGATGTCTCGCTTTACTTTGGGTTTCTATTGTTCTGCTTTTGTGGAAGGCGGTGGCTCTTGGGCTTAAAGCAGAGCCTGTGTGCAGTAATTATGTTATCTAGCACTGGGTTACATTCCTGGATTGTTTTCATTTTTAGAGGTGGTTGCATTGGATATAGAATGTTGGGGTGACAGCTCTTCTATTTCAGCCCTTGAAAAAGGTTTCACTGATGGCTCTGACTTTCCCTAGTGAGGAGTCTCCTGTGTGGGTTTCCCTGCTCTGATGATGGTATCTCTGCTTTCAAGGTTTATTTTTGTTTCTGGTTTTGTTGAGTTTGCCTCTGGTATTTCTTATCTTTGGTTTCTTTAGTATTATAGTATTTGACTTTTGTTCAATTTCTTGAATTTGGAAATTTATATCTCCTGTGAAACATTGAAAAAATTGTCCTTAGTTCTGTGAATATTTTGTTCAACCTTATCCAACTGAGTACCAACTGAGCTATTTCCCTTGATTAAGACGTTCACACTTTCTTTTCTTCTGATTGATTCTACCCCATTCCCTATCCTAGTTTCTTTTTCTTATTTTCACAATTACTTTAAGCATATTTAAGGAGATGATAAATGCATATAAGTAAAGTTATATATGGGTCTAGCAAGATGCTTCAGAGGATAAAGTTGCTAGAGAGTCTGAGTCTGATCCCTGAAACCTTCATGGTGGAAGGAGAAAAATGACTCTTACAAGTTGTCCTATGACCTCCCTATTGGCATCATGGCACATGTATGTCACTCCATGTTCTCTCTCTCTCTCTCTCTCTTACCTCTTTCAATATAAACTTTAAAAACTGAGTTTCTTGATAATAATGCTTGAATAGAAAGTTAGGCTGTTTTAGATGCTTTATAGCTCCTCCTCCCATATAAGTACCTTACAGCTCTGCAGATTTCCACGGTGAGGAGAGAGATGGCACTTGAAGGTATTTGGCAAATGGTGCTGGCCTGTGGACCTCCTGAGAGTGTCAGTTTGAGTATCAGACTGTTTATCCTCTGTGGGATTCTCAGAGACACTCACATCTGGTTTGTTTACTTTTCTTTTTAGAAAAGTTGGCATGTAGTATGCTTATCTTGCAGATAAAAGATCATTTATCATGTATTTTTCTGCATTGCATTTTCCAGATTATCATAGGGAGCCTTCAATCCTTATATTATAGGAAAAAAGAGAGAGGGGGAAAGAAAGAAGGAGGGGGGGTCACAGAGAGGCAGGGGCAGGAAGAGAGATAGAGATTGGTGAGTCATGGTTCTTCTTCATATCAAGCACTAAGCCTTGAGTCATAAGTTGGAGTGATACTCCACACATGAAAGGGTGCAACCAAAGCCAGAAACACTTACAAACATGTCTTCTTGCATTTGCCTTTCTTTGCATCTCTCCTGTCTGTGACAGCTGAGTGTTTTAAAAATCTCTTACCCTTACTTACATAGCTCTTGTTTGCAGTTAAAAACACTTATGTAACTACAGGTGTGCACCACCACACTGGGCTCTCTTTCTTTTCCCACATGTGACAATAAGTAGGCTAATTGGAGACAGGTGAAGGACTGTAAATATTCTCAGCACACAGTCATGTTAGTAGGCAGTTCGGCCTTTATTGAAACATAAATATGATTCATTAGACATCAGTAAATTAATGCCTCCCTCCATCCACAGTCAACTGTGCAAAACAGCAAGAGTGAACAATCCACACATATTCTGTATCTTTCCTCATAGTATGAAGCTTTGTACTTCCCTGCCTAGGCCCCTGAGAACCCAAATAATCCCTGTGCAGTGTGTGTATCTGTACTTCAGATGGCACTTGCCTGTTAGCCATGAAAAGGCGTCTTGGACATCGGATCCACGTGCAGTGTTTCCAAGTGGCTGTCATCTTGCTTATGAATGGTCTTGTGGTGAGTAGGTTTAATTGTCAACTTGACACAGCTTAGAATCAAGTGGGAAGAGAATGTCGGTTGAGGAATTGACTAGATCACATGGGCCTTTTGGCGTGTGTGTGGAGAACTGCCCTTATGGTTAACTCATCAAGGGTGCCCACTCCAAGGTGAGCAGTCCCACCCACGCCCTGGGGAGGTGGTCCTAAGCTGTATAAGAGGGCCAGCTGGGCATATACCTGGCAGCCAGCCAGCCAGCCAGCCAGCATTCTCCATGGTTCCTCCTGCACTACTGCTGCTGTCAAATGAATTCATTGTTTGAAGGTGATGCTATTCGGAACATGGAGGCCATCTCCCAAATTCCTCCCTTGAACTCCTGCCTTGATTTCCCTTGATGATGGAATGTGAACTAGCAGTGTAAGCTGAAACAAAACTTTCTTCCCCTAAGGTGCCTTTGTCAGGATATTTGTCATAGTATCATAAGGAAAGAAGAGCTAGGCCCAAGAACAGTGGTTATGACACTGGCCATTCAGATGTGCACAGGCAAAGCCATAATTGATTTCCTGTAAGTGAAAAAGCGTAAGTTCTTATTTAATAAAGAAACAAAAACCTCACTATTGAGGTTACTTAGATGTTTAATTGGAAACCCTGAAGCTCTGAAGATAAACAAATGTATTTTAGCTTTAACTCTCATTTTAGACTGTAGAAGCATGTTAATCCTTTGTAATAAGTGTTCAGGTAAGAGAGGAAAGTTATTATATTTGAGTGTGTCTATGTATAAGACTCAACAGTGTGTCTGGGGATAGAACTCAGTTGGCAGAGTGCTTGACGGGCGTATAGCAAGCCCTGGGTTTGATCCTCAGCCCTGAATAAACTGGGCATGGGAGTAAATGCAATTGGAAGGTGGAAACATCATGATTAGGAAGGTCAAGGCCATCCTCTGCTGAATAGCTAGTTTGGGGTTAGCCTGGGCTAAATGAGAACCTGTTTCGAAAATAAAGATGGACTGAAGAGATGGCTCAGTGGTTAAGAGCACTATCTGCTCTTCCAGAGAACCTGGGTTTGATTCCAGCACCCACATGGTGGCTCACAACTGCCTGTAACTCCATTTGCAAGGGATCCAATGACCTCTTCTGACCTCCCTAGTCACCAGGCACACAAAACGTTTACAAACACATGTAGGCAAAACACTCATACACATAAATGATAAAAAGAAGTCAATAGATAAAATTATAAGAAATAACCAAACTAGTAAATAAATAAGTAAAAAATGAGTAAAAAGTCTATGTAGTTTCCCCTACTTCTGATAATTCTATCTCCTACTGAATCTACTGCTCCTCACAGCTTAGTGGTGTGTACGTTGTGTTGTGTCCTTGGCACTTGCTGCTGTCGAGAGGGGCCCACTCAGAGCTGAATAGCAGTGGCGTGAGGGGCGCCACAGAGTGCTAGCCTAGCAGTCACAAGCTCATAGTCTAGAAGCTCCCCTTCCGTCCTGAGCTGTGTCAGTAGTCAGTGCCCAAGATCGCTGACACAGGGATACTCAAGCCCCTTCACTATTCTTAGTCCCCTTGATGATGCTTTTTGTTCAGGTGAAATGAAATTTCAGTCAGTGAAAATTTTACAAAAAAGCATTGTGGGATTTTTGTTTGTTTGTTTGTTTTTGAGACAGGGTTTCTCTCTGTAGCCCAACCTGGCCTAAAACTCACAGCTACTCTCCTGGCTTAGCCTCCCAAGTTTTAAGATTAGAGTCTTGTGTTGCCACTCTTGGTATTTTCTTTGTTTTGTTGTTGTTGTTTGCCACTTCTTGCTGCAGATTTTCTCACATGAAGAGAAACTCTTAAAAAGCAACAGAGCTTTCTTCTCCTGGAAATGCAGCAGCCATTGTGACTTCATGTGACTGGGAGCAAGAACTCTGAGGGAGGAATTGTGGAGGGTGAGAAAATTCAAGTCCTTGGTAATGTTAATGAACCTGACTGTCACCAGCTGTGGGGCATTAGCACATGTCATTTGTGCCCCATCTTAACCCAAATCTTTGATTCTGAGGGATATCTGAAAGAAAGAGGCTGTTGAACTGTGTGTGTGTCACAGGTATTAGCTAGAAAAAGCCTTGGGCCCTGGAGCAAGCTACCCCTAGCATGGCTTGAGTTAGAAACAAAAAACAAAACAAAACAAAACAAAATGAAACGAAACAAACCAAACCAATAGACCTAGAACTAAAAGTATTTTCAAGCTTTTATAGATTTTGTTTTAGCATCATCATTTATTATTATTTTGTGAATGTGAACGTATGTGCACATGCACACGCCCACCCGGGCACATATGGTGCCTACCGAGGTGAGAAGAGGGCATTGGATTTCCAGGAGTTGGAGTTAGAGTGGTTGTGAGCTGTCCAATGGAGGTGCTGGGATGGAAACCCTGGTCCTCTGTAGGACCAGCAAGCATTATGAACTATGAGATGTCTCTCCAGTCTGCTAAGAATATTCTTGGAATGAAGAATCTTGGGACTGAAAGCTAGATTGCTTGTGTTGCATCTCCATTAGCTGTAACAAGCGGAGAAGTAGAGAAGCTTTGGCACAGGTT
The DNA here is from genome assembly GCA_907164525.1 of Lophiomys imhausi. NCBI lineage: Eukaryota > Metazoa > Chordata > Mammalia > Rodentia > Muridae > Lophiomys > Lophiomys imhausi. Next base: position 3,914,460 of record CAJQZJ010004767.1, read on the forward strand.
GGTGGTCCACAAGAAGAAGTGGGTGCTGCCTCTGGGTGGGTTGGGCTTTGCAGTTTAGAAAGTGCTAGTTAACAAACACCACTTACAAGATGGTGATAACAGCAATCTTGATGGGTTTGATCCTAGCATCATAAAAATTGAGAATGGCAGCCAATGTCTGTACTTTCAGGCAGAAGGATTAGAAGTTCAAGACCATCCTTAGCTATATAGTGAGTTCAAGGTCAGCCTGAGTACATGATGTACTGCCTGAAAAAAACGGTGTTGATGGACTCATAGATAAAAGTATATATGTTTGTGTGCTTATAAGTGTGTGTGGCATGTGTGTGTGTGTGTGTGTGTGTGTGTGTGTGACATGCACACCGCAGACAAGTAGATTTGAATGAATTGGCAGTTGGAGACCATATTCAGTTTCCATTTGGTAAGTTTCTCAGGTAAAATAGAAATGTGCTTTTTTGAATCAATGTAGAATTGTTTGACAAATGTGATGCTACAATTTTAGAAGCAATTCAAGAATCCAAGTCACCCACAGCCAAACACTAGACAGAGCTTGAGGAGTTTTGTGGAAGAGTTGGAAAGATAGAGGAACACTGAGGGGACAAGAACTACACAAGATTAAGAGAGTCAACTAACCTTGGCCCATGGGGGCTCACAGAGACTGAATGACCAACCAAAGAGCATGTATGGACTGGGCCTAGACCCCCTACACATATGCAACTGATGGGCAGCTTGGTCTTCATGAACGACAGCTCTGAAGAAAACGTTAGGGCAGCCCCTAACAATTGGAGCAGGGCTGTCTCTGACATGGACTCTGTTGCCTGCTTTTGGATCACTTTCCCCTCACTGGACTTCCTTGTCTGGTCTCAGCCAAAGTGGATGTTCTTGGGCAGGTTGGTACGTGGGTGGGGGGTGCCGGGATGGAGGTAGGATTGGGAGGAGAGGAGGGAGGGGGCTGCGACCAGGATGTAATGTGAATAAATAAATAAATTAATGAGAGAGAGAGAGAGAGAAAAAAAAAGAATCCAAGCCACAACTACTAGATTGTTTTACAATCTTCTGGGTGTTCCTGAGTTACTAGGCAGCTTCCTAAACTGTAGTTTACTTTTGAGGAAGTGTAAAAGAGTTCACCAAGAGGTCTCTTCATCACGAATACAGGGTTTTCATGATATTTTGAGACCCAATTTACAAATCCCTGGATAAAACTGAAATTTGTGACATGTGATAAAACCATGAGATACTTTTGGGGTGGTTTGCTTTGTGAAAGTGTGCTCTCCCATCAACTCAGGGAAGTGAAAGGTGAGGCCAGGCGTGCGGTATGGGCCCACAAGGCCAGATCTTGGGAGGTGGAAGCAAGAAGGTCAGAGGTTCAAGGTCATCCTCAATATATTTGGCTTGGAGCATTTTGAAGGAAAAAGGAGAAAGAGCGAGCGGCAGCTCTGGAGAAAACGCCTGCACCTCAGCCTACCATCTTGCTTCTGTGTGAATAGGAAGCTTCTTCATTTCTCTGCCTCTGCAATTCCCTTACACCTCTACCAGAAGTTTCTTCTATTAAACCTCTAAACATATCATAAATAAAACTAAGTTCAAATGCTTCCCTCTGGCAGCCTTCTCTGGAGCCACCTCAAGAGTAGATCCTTCTCATTTCTGAGTGAGTCTTATTTCCTGTACTGTATAGTATTTTATGTGATCTTAGAGGAACCAGTTAACTTCTCTACACCTCTGTTTCATGAGTATAAATAGAAGTGATAACAACTTCGCAGAGTCATTAGGAAGATTGCAAATAATTCAGGGCCAGCAAGGTGCTCAGTGCATAAAGGACTTGTTGCCAAACTCAATGACCCGAGTTCAGTCCCCAGAACACAATCCCCAGGTGGAAGGAGAGAACTGACTCCCATAAAATGTGCTCTGATCTCCACATGTGCACGTGTATACACACACACACACACACACACACACACACACACACACTAAATAAATGTAAAAAAATATAAATATTCTAGTGAAAAACGCAACCAACAGTAAAAAATAGTGGTGCTTATTATTAATCTTAATGTTTCTTGTAATTAAAGGACCAAATGCACATCACCTAGCTTACACAATGGTTAGAGAAGCCCCAAACAAAACCAGTGTCTGCAGCTGCTCTGTTTATGCTCTGGCCGTGGACCCAGTCAGTGGCAGACAGCACACTGCTGGTTGGAGGCTCCATGCTGACTTCACTGCTCCACAAAAGTGGTTACCCATGGTGCACAGGAAGCACTCGAAAGTGGCTCTGTGCACAGATGTTCTGGGCTTCACTTCACTCAGTTTGTATAGCTGAGCACAGTCAGGCTGTCACAGGGAATAATCACACCCTCACCAGATGGAGGGATCCGTTCACCACGCCTGTCACGCTACCGTTTCTAATGGCTGTAACTACTTGAAGTAATCTTTCTATCATGCAAGTGCCCTTTATGCTCAAAATAAAACTCATGGGTGATCCAGAGGAATTCTTTGCCTAGCAGCAAATTAGTGAAATCATCCTGGGGGAGCATCAGGGAACAGAAGGCCTGTCATCCCAGATGGAGACAGGCCAGAGTACAATGCGATAACTGGAAAGTGTATTCCTGGAGCCCTCAGGTTGCCAAGGAGACATGCACTCTGATGGGCTGTTTAGAATAGAGGAAGTGTTTTGGGCACAGTATATATATCCAGTTCTATTTTGCTAGACACCATTTGTAAATATCTTTCTACTTGGGGATGAAAGATTATATGCAAGTGTGATGCCTATAACTCTTTCAAAAGGCACATGTCTAAACTTGGCCAAGAAACATAGCATTGTCGGCAAGTTGTAATGACATGTTTCTCTTCAGTGATATCAAGCAGGCCTGGCACAGTGCAACCTAGCTTTCTTCACAGTTACTTTCTGGGAAATGTGTGGCCAGGAACCTGGATTCCCACAAGTTCTGAGACTACATTACCAGAGGTGGTGGTTACAGCATGAGACAAGCAAGCATCACGTGTCCTGGTGGTGCTTAGCGTCTCTGAAGGTCATCCCCAGACTCCTTCCTTTTCTGCTCTCCTCTCAGTTCCATTCTGGCATAATCTACATATCAGTTATTCTCAACTCCTTAAAGAATCTATGGCTGACCACGCTTATTTCTCTGCCAGGTTCCTTCTGCCTGAACACACCTGTTCAATTCCCCTTTGAGTAATTCTGTCCATTCAGATCTTAGTCCTGACATCAGTCTCTTTGGAAAGTCATCTCTGAACACACCTTGACCTGTCACCCTTTTGTTCTGTGGCATGTCCTATGTTAACCTGTTTCTTTGCTTCCTTGGAGGCAGGTTCCAGGTCTTGCTCAGTCAGGTCAGTGCCCAGCATATGACTTGGGATGTAGTGGATATTCAGTGTATGGATATTCAGTGTATGTTTATTAAATGGATGAATGAATTAAGGGATAGATATAATATCACACAGCTCAAGAGTGCCAAGCATACATAGAATTGACAGTATGATTGTAACTAATTCAGGAACAATACACATGCAATAAAAACATTGGGTGGGGAAGTTTCATTTTAAAAATAACTTTATTTTAAAATAATCTTAATTTATGAAAGGGTTAAAAGACAATATAAGAAATATAAGAAACTTTTTGAACATTTTTTCCCCAAATTTTTTTGCCCCCCCCAAACTGTGATGGTTAATCTTCATTGTCAACCTCACTGGATTTAAAATCACCTAGGAGATACACCTTTGGGCATGTCTATAGAGATGTTTCCAGAGACATTTACCCAAGAAAAGAAGACACACCATCTCATGAGCTGAGGTCCCTGGGTAAATAAAAATGAAAGAGAACAGGTAGTGTGGTCTGAGCTCTGGGACTCACCTTTCTCTGCTTCTTTTTTTTTTTTTTTTTTTAAGATTTATTTATTATGCATACAATGTTCTGTCTGCAGGTATATCTGCAGACCAGAAGAGGGCACCAGATTTCATTATGGATGGTTGTGAGCCACCATGTGGTTGCTGGGAATTGAACTCATGACCTCTGGAAGAGCAGACAGTGCTCTTAACCGCTGAGCCATCTCTCCAGCCCCCTTTCTCTGCTTCTTGACTGCAAATGCAGTGAGTTATACTCTCTTGCTGTCACAGTTAGACTCACATTCTCTCCACTCCTTCTCTGCCATGATATGCACAAACTGTTACCCAAAGCAAGTTTTCCTTCACAGCTGTATTTATCAAGCATTCTGTTATGGCATGAGAAAACTAACACAGTGAGCACATCCTTCCCATAGACACCTTTCTTCTACTTCCTGGACTCTGCCCTCATTGGTTGGTCCTGTGTTGTAGCTGTTGTCTTCCATGCTGTATCAAGGTTGGCAGTTTGATCAGCAGAATATGGACTGGAACCTCACATCTGTCATTTGATAATGAAGCCATCTTTGCATATGTCTCTCTCTTGATCATCTTGGGCCAGATTGGGAAGGGATTGAATTGGAGAGCACATTTGTGAGCCATCTTCAGAACAAATCCTTTATCTGTTGAGAGTTCAGGTGATTGAAGCCCGGAGACACTCGATGTGGCACCAGGAGAAACAATGAGTCTGAACCAACAGGCCATTCCTGGGTTTATGACCCTTAGGGACTGAGATAACTCAATAACCATTGCTTTAGGCCACTGAGTTTTGGGATAATTTGTTATAAGTAATAACTAACATAGCTTCTGACATTCCTGGTTTTAGTATTTTAAAAAAAAGTCATATCCTGGAAAACCTCCCAATTCTGCGCACACAGAACTTGTGTCAGACAAAATGCTACTTATATTAACATTATAGAGTCATAAGGTCACAGATAATAGTAGTGGCTTGATCACAGTGTCATTTCCTTCAAAATGATCTGACTGAAATAAGTTATTTCTAAAGTCTTTCTCAGCATCAAATCAATTCTGTGACTAAACTTTCTCTCCTTTCCTCCCTTCTTCCTCACCTCCCCCTTCCCTCTCCATCCTGCTTTCTATCTTTCTTGCTATGGTGGCTGTGAAGACCTTGCCCAAGCAGACAGGCTGTGGCTGGCCAGTGGATGGTATTTCGAGCATTGAATTTGCAGCCTACAGTAAAGAGAGTCTTAAGTCACTTCTTGACACAAAGGCATCTCTGAAAACACGAGATTTTAATTCTAACTCCTGTGTAGCAGAAAAGGATTTATGTTGTAATCTCTGTCTTTGATCCTTTTCCTTCATTCTAGACTACACAGAATTTCCTCCCCAAAATGAGTTAACAACCTCAGTCACCTGTCATTTAAACAAGAGAAGATTTATTATTTTTATCTATGAGGAAAATGTTACCTTGCACAGTAGTTTGCTGTGAGGTGTCCCTGTGGTGATTTTTTCATTGTATTCCTTTGTTGTGAGATGTGTTGCTGTGTGTCACTCTTCCTAGCACTGTTATAACAACAAGAAAGTGGTGCCCCTGTTATGGTGATAGTGTGAACAGGCCACTGTGATGGCATTAAGGTTACAGTTATGGTATGGATGACAGGGAGGGACTTCTGAGCTCCAGCCTTCCAGAGAGTCTACAAGGAGTTAAAAGTCCCTGGGGGAGGGAGAGACATTTTCCTCAGTAGTATAGCTGCTGGGAGGATGACCATGTTCTTTTCCTTTCCTTTCCTCTCCTCTCCTCTCCTCTCCTTTCATTTTTCCTCCTCTCCCTTCCCCTCCCCTCCCCTCCCCTCCCCCTCCCCTCATCCTGCCCCTTA
>CAJQZJ010004767.1:3930185-3947669 GCA_907164525.1 Lophiomys imhausi
CCCTCCCTTCCCTTCCTTTCCTTTCTTTTCCTTTCCTTTCCTTTTTTCTTTCCTTCTCTCCCTCCCTCCCCACCTCTCCCTTCTTTCTTTCTTTTTTGCTCATGCTCTTTTAAATAACCCCTCTCCCAGGATCTTGTATAAAACAAACAAACAAAAAATGACTCTTAGTGATGGTGGCACACACCTTTAATCCCAGCACTTACTTGGGAAGCAGAGGCAGGTGGATCTCTGTGTTCAAGCCCAGCCTGGTCTACAGAGTGAGTTCTAAGACAGCTAGAGCTGAATAGAGAAACTCTTCCTGGAGAAACAAAAACAAAAACAAAAACAAAAACACAAACCCAAACGAACAAACACCCCCCAAATGAATAAAATTCAAGGGATCACAAAATTTAAAAAGAGGGGACAGAGAGAAAGAGAGAGCAAGATAAACAAAATGGGGGATTATCTGGGAAGAGGAGTGGGTTCAGTGAGAGAGGATGAGAGGGTAATGGGCTGAATATCACAAAATGCATTCTATACACACATTAGAATGTTATGACAAAGCCCACTATTATGGAAAACTAATGCATGCAAAAATAGAAAAACAAAGATCATAATTCTGAAGCACCATCAAATAACCTTCCTTCTCTTCCTCCTTCTCATGTCCCCTTTCCCCTCTCCTGTTCTACCCTCCCCTTCCAGTCCCCTCCCTTCTGTTTCCTTCCCTCTCATCACTTCCTTTTTCCCCTCCCCTCTTTTGATTCTATCTGGTGTCTTACTCCCTGTTTACTTTTCCCTCCTGTCCCATTCTTCCCTTCTTGCTCCTTCTTTCTCTCTCCTGTACCTACTTCCTCCCTCCTTTTTTCCTCCCTTCCACTCCTCCCCTTTCTCTTATCTTCCTTTCTTTGATCTGTCCCTCCCTTCTTTTTTTCAAAATGGAAATAATTATGTATCGTGTAAAAATAGGAGCGTCCTCCAGGCATAAATTTTAGATGAGACCTTCACACCTCAGAGTTGAGGAAATCTCATTCTCCCTAGAAATCCAAATGGCAGAGATAGGCAGTAGCTGAGGGGCCCAGGAGCAGAGGACTTCTTGGAAATCTAACCACAGCATACATACCCTCAAGGCAGTGGAAGTTTGTCTGAAGGACTGAGAGGAAGTAGAGGCTCCTGGACAGATCTCAAGTAATTTTCAGCATTTCCCATCAATGTTGCTGGCTAGACTCAGGATCTCACCCATGCTGTGACATTCTCCCATTGAGCTACATCTTCAGCCCTAATGAGTAATGAAAACAGGGTGACAAGAGCTGTTTCTGTGTGGACACATGGGACTAGTTCTTTACTGAATTTCCTAGTTATGTGATATTAAGTCCTTTTGTGGTTTGTGAAGCAGGGGACCAGGGCTGGGTGTCATAAGAGAGGAAACATGGATCTTCTGATGTGATGATTTTACAAGAAGTCATCACATTCTCCAACACCAGCCCATTCAAGAGGTGGGATCCAATTAAAATTCTTGTCATATTAACCATGAAGTGGATGCAGACAAGTGCCTTGCATCTCATTAAAGGTGGAAGGGACGATACATAATGTTTGAGAATATGCCGGGTATTGTGGCTTCCTCCTAGTCTCTCTCTCTCAATCACATTGTCACTGTACCTTGCACCTTATGATTGCTGTAGTGAAGTCCTTTGGTCAGGCTTGCCAGCCACCTGCTAACAGCCAGCAAGCAGCTGAGGAATCTTGCCATCTACCAAGTGGAGGAAACTACTTTGTGCAAATCTTGTTGTTCATCAAGATTTCAGGCTGCAGAGCTGCCCAAGCATATTGACTGCAACTTCATGAGAGATGTGCCCACAATCTTAGCCCTGAGAAACTGTGAAGTAAGAATAATGTTTATGATTTTTAGATAATTTGTAATGTAATTAATAGTCCTGTCCATCCTTAGACTTCAGTAAACTTTAGAGAAATGAATGTAGGTATACCTACCTCTGTCTTCTTACAAGTATTTCTCGAATAATAGGGATATTTTCTTTTGTGAATGAGGAGCTCTGTGCTAGGGATTGAACACATGGTCCAAAGCCTGTGCACAATTGGCAAACTCCCCACCTCTCAACACCATCTGCTGCTAACATATATTTTCATCAGATGCTAGTGCACGTCCAGGCTTATGGGCTACATAGGCTGCCAGAATCTACCGCACATTTCCTCTTCTGTTTTACTTCATGGCCATGGGGCATCTTGCCTGGCATTCTGATGGCAGAAAACCCTGGAACTATCCTATTCTGATATGGAAGATCTGGGATTATATTCTATGACAAACCGACATGGAAAATTTGGTTTGTGGATGTAAGTACAAAGGACATGGAGCAGAGAGTGAGATTGTCTTCCTAGGGGAAATACCTATAGGAAGGAAGATCTTACTTCTCAGGAGGACCAATCACGAGTCTGCATTTGGAGCCTGTGAGATTCACTGTATCCTTCTAATTGTCTGTTTTATTTTTTTGAACTGCTTTGGAGAGCTTGCCTTTCTTTGAAATTGAATAATCCCTTTCTAGACAGTGTCTCAAGGCCATATTACGTGGTCCCTTACTTCCACTCTGGAGCAGTGTGTGTGGAATAGAAGCAATACCTTGTTACTGTATTTTCAGCAAGATGACATTTTGCACCACAAGATTGGCCAAAGTGTGTGGAGTCATTGCTATCACAAACTAATCATTAACAATGCCATAAATTCTGGGGGATCCCATGTATAAGCCCAGAGTTGAGAACAATCCTGTCCTTGCAAAGGTTAAGAATATGGAAAAAGGCTGGTGGTAGAGCTCAGTTAGTGGAGAGCCTGACTAATATATAGGTAGGAAGCCCAGGGTTTGGGATTTGAAGACAACACTTCAGAACTAGGGCAAAGGTTAAGGTTTGGAATCTTAGCACTTGGAAGAGGCAGGCTGGAGGACCTGCATTTTGAGGTCACCTTTACGGGCACAGTAAGTCTGAGGCCAATGTGGGATACTGAGAGGACTCTTCAAAAAACAATGAAATAAAACATAAAGGCTCAGTCTGTAAGGTGCTTGCCTTGAAGGCATGAGGGCCTGAGTTCAGTCTCCAGAACTCATGCAGAACAGAATGGAAAGCCAGGTTTGGTACCACATGCTTGGCATCCCAGTCCAATGCAGGCAGAGAGAGGAGGATCCAGGGGCTTGAAGGTCACTCAGCTGTACCAAGTTCCAGATCGGTGAGAGACCCGTCTCAAAAAACAAACAATGTATGTGAGATTTCAAGGAGTAGCAACCAAACCTGTCAGTCCTCCACACAAACACATACACACATGCACATACAGAAGAATATGAATGCGTATACACCCAAAATAAAAGAAAATGGAAATATGTTCCTTTGAAAAAAAAGATTTCTTTTGTTTTCATTTGTGTGTGTCAGTGTGTGTCAGTGTGTGTGTCGTGTACATATGTCTGCGTGCCTCTGGAGGCCAGAAGATGGGACCCAATCCCTGGACCTGGACTTATAGGCAGTTGTTACTTGTCTGGGAACCAAACTCTGATCCTATGAAATAGGAGGAAGCACTCTCTTATCTTTGTTTGTTTTTCAAGACCGAGTTTCTCTGTGTAGCCCTGGCTGTCCTGGAACTCGATTTGTAGACCAAGCAGGCCTCTAACTCAGAGATCTGCCTGACTCTGCCTCCTGAGTGCAGGGAGCACTCTTGGCCACTGAGCCATCTCCTTAACCACCACTGTTCCATTGAATAAATTGCTATTTCTGTCATATTTGTGGCATAAAGTTGCATTCCTTTAGATACATTTGTGAGGTGAAACTGGACCCCTATTAAATTGTGTGTCCTTTGTGATACCACTAGTTTTGTTTTTGTTTTTGTTTTTCTGGGTTTCTAATGAATGTTTATTGTTGGACATGACTGGAGCTACAATGAGGAGTGAGGGAAGGAAAGAGGGAAAGTGGTGAAAAGGCAAATGAAATTAATCATTTACAGAATAATCAGGTACAACCTTTATCAATCTTTCTTGGTAAAGAACAAAGTCTCCATTTAATTTTTCCCATCAACTTAGCAGAGGCAGATCTGCATGAGCTAGCAGGAGCGGCCACATTCATAAAGCAAAGCACAGATACGTCATCATAACTGCTCTGAAAATGCAAATGATCCCATAAGAGGTCTTCAGCTGGGAATCTAATTCTCTCTCTCTCTCTCTCTCTCTCTCTCTCTCTCTCTCTCTCTCTCCATACAACTCAAGAAACCAGAGATGATGTGTCTTTTTACAACTTTCCATGAAGTTCCTGATCACTGTTAGATTCTATCTCTTTTTTCAGTGTATCCCAAAGAAAATATAGCAGTACATCAAGCTAATTTTAATTCTCTTTGGTTTTTTTTTTTTTTTGAGACAGGGTTTCTCTGTGTAACAGAGAATTTTAATTAGGTTTTAATAGACCAGTCATGTTTTCTTTTACCTTAGATCTCTGGGCTATCTAGTCTCGGGTTCTTAGTTACCCAAGCTGTGTCAGGTATGGATTCCTTCTCATGGAGTGGACCTTAAGTCAAATCAGACATTGTTTGGCTACTTCCATTGTTTGGCTACTGTGCCACCATTGCCCGAGCATATTTTGCAAGCAGGACAGATTGTAGGTCAAAAGTTTTGTGTCTGGCTTAGTGTCCATGTTTTTCTTTTACTAGCCTACAAAATACCTTCCTATACCAAAGAGATTAGAATGTAGGGATGAAGGCTCCTTGCAGGTACCAACCAGCTCGACTTCTCCATGTTCAGTGAGCTATGTGAAATCTTATACTTGGCATTGAGGCCCCACCATCAGTTTGCAGAAAGCAGTCCTTTGCCTTAATATCATCAGCCTGGGTTACATGGGAATTTCCGTGGGACTCCCTTGGCCAGCAACTCAACTGACAAAACAGTCTCTCCTCTGGAAGTTTTGCCTGGCTATGGAGATGCCCAGTTGTGACTCCCTATTCCCCATTGCTAGGAGTCCTCACCAGGATCATCTTCATTGATTCCGGGAATTTACACTGCACTAGGTTTCCACACCATCTCCAATCCCAGCCTTCTCTCCCAACACTCGCTCCCTCTACCCCATCTCTTCCCCAACCTGATTCCCTGGCTCACATCCCTCCCAGCCCTCAGTCCACCTTTGAAATCTATTCTATTTCCATTTCTGGATTCATGTCTCTCTTCTAGATAACTCCTCTTTACTTAACCTCTCTGGAATTACAAAATATAGCTTGGTTATCATTTTATAAATGGATAATATCCACATATAAGTGAATACACGCCATATTTGTCTTTCTGGGTCTGGGTTACCTCATTCAAGAAGATATTTTCTAGTTCCATCCATTTGCTTGCAAATTTCATCATGTCATTTTTTTTGACAGCTTAGAAATACTCATTGTGTAAATTTCCCAAATTTTGCCTTTCTGTTCTTCTGTTCAGGGACATCTATGTTGTTTTCAGTTTCTAGCTATTATGAATAACACCTCAATGTATATGGTAAAGCAAATGTTCTTTGGTAGGATGGAGCATTCTTTGGGTATATGCCTGAGGGTGATACAGCTGGACCTTGAGGTAGATCGATTCCCAACTTCCTGAGGAACCACTATGTTGATTTTCACAGTGGCTGTACAAGTTTGCATTCCCACCATCAATGGAAAAGTGTTCCTCTTACTCCACATCCTCCCCAGCATAAGCTGTCACTTGTGTTATTGATCTTAGCCATTCTGACAGATATAAGATGGAATTTCAAAGTAATTTTGATTTGCAGCTCCATGATGGATTAGGACATTGAACATTTAAGTGCTTTTCAGCCATTTAAGATTCCCCTATTGAGAATTCTCTGTTTAGGTCTGTACTCTATTTTTAAATTAGGTTATTTGGTTTTTTTTGATGACTAGTTTCTATAGTTCTTTATATATTTTTGGAAATTAGCCTTCTGTTTGATGTGGAGCTGGTAAAAAAATCTTTCCCTATTTTGTAGGCTGCTGCTTTGTTAGAGTGATGGTGTCCTTTGCCTTAAAGAAGCTTCTCAGTTTCCTGAGGTCTCATTTATTAATTGTTGATCTTAGTGCCCTTGCTATTGGTGTTTTGCCCAGGAAGTTGTCTTCTGTACCAATGAACACAAGGATATTTTCCACTTTCTCTTCTATCATGTTCAGTATGTCTGGTTTTTATGTTGAGGTTTTTGATCTAGTTGGACTTGAGTTTTGTACAGGGTGGTAGATATGGATCTGTTTATATTCTTTTGCATGCAGATATCCATCTTTACCTGTACTATTTATTGGAGTCTTTTTTTTTATTTTAACTACTTTATTTTTTTTTCTTCAAGTTACATCTCAGTAACAAACCCCTCCCTATTCCCCCTTCCTAACCCACCCTTCCACCCTCTTCCCTCCAGAGGTTTCCCCTTTCAGTCCAACAGCTGGTTCCTTCTCTTATAACAGTAAGTATTATACAAAACAATAGATATAAATATGCCACATTTATGAGAGTAAATTGGCCCAGTATACCTTCCCAGTGTTCAGTATATACCTATTTGGCCCCTGACTTTAACATTCTACTATCTACCCAACTCCATGAGTTTAAAGGTCTATATGTGACTCAACATTCATACTATCTTGCAACACACTTTTAAGAGTATCTTCTTAGATCTATAACACCCTCTTGATTCCTAAACAGTTCAAAATTTAACTATAAGATTCTATCTGTCTATTCTTCAACCACCTCAGAGACCTGAGAGGGATAAATATATTTGCTTATATAGGAAGTGCAGAGCCTGCCGCTTCCAAAACTAAGAAAGAACATACCAATATTGGAGTCTTTTTTCAGCGTGTATTTCTGGATTCTTTATAAAAAATTATGTGTCCATAGGTGTGTGGATTTATGTCTGGGTTTTCAATTCAATTCCATTGTGCAATGTGTCTATTTTTATGCCAATACCATACAGTTTCCATTACTGAAGCTCTGTAGTACAACTTGATGGAGGGATGGTGATACCTCCAGCAGTTCTTTTATTGTTCAGGATTGTTTTAGCTACTGGGGTCTTTTTGCTTTTCCATATGAAGTTGGGAATTGTCCTTTCAAATTTTGTAAAGAATTGTGTTGGAATTTAGATGGGGATTGCACTAAATCTGTAGATTGCTTTGGGAAGGATGACCATTTTACTATGGTAGTCCTACTGCTCCATGAGCATTGAAGATCTTCCCATCTTCTGACATATTCGTCAACTTTTCATCAAAGACTTGACATTTTTATCATACAAGTATTTCACTTGCTTGGTTACAGATACCTCAAGATATTTCATATTATTTCAGGCTATTGTGAAATGTGTTTCCATGATATCTTTGTCAGTCCATTTGTCATTTGTATATAGGAGGGCTTCTAAGTTTTTTGAGTTAATCTTGTATCCTGCTACTTTGCTAAAGGTGTTTATGAGCTGTATAAGTTCCCTGGTGAAATGTTTGGTCATTTGCACTATTACTATCATATCATCTGTAAATAAAGTTACATTAACTTCTTCCTTTCCAATTTGTATTCCTTTGATCTCCTTTAGTTGTCTTATTGCTCTAGCTAAGACTTCAAGTACTATAATGACTAGAAATAGAGAGTGGACAAACATGATTTGCTCATTTTAGTAGAATTACTTTGAGTTTCTCTTTATTTAATTTGATATTGGCTATAGGCTTTCTGTAAATCACCTTTATTATATTGAAGTATGTCTTTTGTATCCCCAGTCTCTCCAGGACTTTTTATGAAGGGGTGTTGAATTTTGTCAAAGGCCTTTTCTGCATATAATGAGATTATCATGTGTTTTTTCTTTCAATATGTTTATATGGCAGATTATATTTACTGATTTTCGTATGTTGAGCTATCTGTGTATTTCTGGGGTGAGGCTTACTTGATGATGGTGTATGATCTTTTTGATGAGTTCTTGGATTCAGTTTGCAAATATTTTATTGAGTGTTTTTGCATTTATTTTAATAAAGAAATGGTCTGTAATTTTTTTGAGTCTTTATGTGGCTTGAATATCAAGGTGACTGTGGCCTCATAAAATGAATTGGGAAATGTTTCTTCTTTTTCCATTTTATGGAGTAATTTGAGAAGTATTGGTATTAGCTCTTTTTTGAAAGTCTGGAAGAAGTCTGTGCTAAAACCATCTGGCATTGGATTTTTTGGATTGGGAGACTTTGTTTGTTTGTTTTGAGACAAAATTTCTCTGTATAACCACTGTAACTACCCTGGCTTTCTTGACTGGCCACAAACTCACAGTGATTCCCTCTGCCTCTGCCTTCTGAGTGATGACACTAAAGGCGTATACAACCACACCTGGCTTGACTGGGAAACTTTTAATAACTGCTTCTATTTCCTTATGGGTTATAAGTCTATTAGTATTGCTTATCTAATATTGATTTAACTTTGGTAAGTGGTATGTATTGAGAAAATTATTCATTTCTTTTAGACTTTCAATTTGGTGGAATACAGGTTTTTAAACTATGACCTTGTGATTCTCTAGATTTCTTCATTGTCTGTTTTTATGTCCTTCTTTTCATTTCTGATTTTGTTAATTTGGATATTCTCTCTCCCTAGGTCTCTTAGTTAGTTTAGATAAGGGTTTGTCTATCTTGTTGATTTTCTCAGAGAACTGTCTTTTTGTTTTATTGATTCTTTGAATTGTTCTCTTTGTTTTTATTTTATTGACTTCAACTTTCAGTTTATTTCTTCATCTACTCCTTTTGGATGTGCTTACTTTTTTTTATTCTAGAGCTTTAGATGTGATCCTAAGTTGGTAGTGTGAGATCTCTCCAATTTTTTTTTTTATATATAGGTACTTAGTGCTAAGAACTTTCCTTTTTGTACCAGGATTCTTTGAGCTGGGATTCTTCTCCTTCCTCTATTCTGATTTTTGTAAGGCTTCATCTTCTCATAATATCCCAGATTTCCAGGATAGTTTGTGTCAGGAATTTTTTAGATTTAACATTTTCTTTGACTGACGCATTAATTTCTTCTATTGTATCTTCTATCTCTGAGAGTCTCTGTTTCTTCCCTTGTATTGTATTGGTGAAGCTTGCTTCTGTGGTTCTTGTTTGAATTTCTTAGCTTTTCATTTCTAGGATTCCCTCAGTTTGTATTTTCTTTATTGCCTCTAGTTGTATTTTTAGGATTTGAAACAGTTTTATTTGTTTCCTTCACCCGTTTGTTTGTATTTTCATAGCTTTCTTTAAGGAATTTATTAATTTCCTCCAATTGTTTGTGTTTTCTTGGATTTCTTTAAGGGATTTATTCATTTCCCACTTTAAAATCTCTGTCATCTTTTTGTAGGTGATTTTGAGGTCTTTTTCTCATGCTTCAGCTATGTTGGACTATTTAGGGCCTTCTGTAGTAGGACAGCTGGCCTCTAGTGAAAATATATTGTCCTGGTTGTTATTGTGTTCTTATGGTGGCATCTAGGCGTCTGGGTTGGAGGATTATCTATCGGTCTAGGGGCTGACTTCTGTGTTTGTCTTTTTTGGGTGAGTGTTTTGTTCTTTGGTTTCTGTTTCCTCTCTGGAGTTTTAGAGAGTGTGTTGGTTGTGTGTTACCTGTTTTATTGGCTTGCTCACTTGATATGTTCAAAATGAATGCTTGCTGGTGTTGAAGGATGGGAAACATGGATAAATTGGGGAGAGGGATTAAAAGGAGGGGATGTTCTATGGTATCTACAGGTAATGTGACCAGGGAGAGAAGGGAAGCTGCAGTTGGTGATCTGTTCCAGTACTAGGGATGAGACTTAGTGATTGGGTTAAAGACAATGGTTCTCAACCCTCCTAATGCTGCGACCCTCATGTTGTCGTGACACCCAACCATAAAATTATTTTGTTGCTCCTTCATAACTGTAATTTTACTGCTGTTATGAAATGTAATGTAAATATCTGATATACAAGATATGTGTTATGCAACCTTTGTGAAAGGGTTGTTCAACCCCCAAAGGAATCATGACCCACAAGGTTGAGAACCACTGGTCTGTGGGAAACCTACTTGGTTTTCTGACTGGCATGAGCTGTGGTTGAGCAGGAGGTGCCTGCTTGAGGTGGGGCTGGAATACAGTGACAAATGGGGGAAGGGAGGTTAGAAGGTTAGTGGTCTACAGGATCCACAGAAGATGTAGTCAGGGGGAAGGAAGGATGCAGGCAGTGATCTGTTGCAGCACTCAAGTAAAACATTTATTAAATAACCTTGTTTTGAGGAAATAAAATTTCAGTCTCAAACAAAAAAACAGTGTAATATAGTTCTGGTTATTTAAAACATCTATGGATTTCTCATTACATTAATAAATCATAAATATTTCAGACGTAGCTGAGAGTATGACACATGCCTTTAACCCCAGCACTCAGGAGGTAGAGGCAGGTGGAATTTAAGGGTAACCTGGTCTACACAGAGTCCCAGGTTAGCCGGGCTATGAGGTAAGACTTCAATTAAAATTCAAATAAATAAATAAACAAACCAAAAAAAGAAAGAAGAAAAAATTAGTGGACACCATAATTTGGAAGAGCCTTGAAATACTTTGAGCACTAAATCTACAATTAAAAGTAAGTGAAATGCAAAAGGACAAGAAAGAGAAGCATCCTGGTTTTAGGAAGGAAATTCTGTACAGTAGCTATGGGAAGAATTAACCCTGTGAGCTGCCACCATTTTCTTCCTAACTGTGACCTGAGGGAATGCCATCGAGAAAATCCAATGTGTCTGACAGATGCTGATGTACACAGCACCCCTGATGTACACCTGAGCAGAGTGGATGGTACTGTTCCAAACCAGTCACCGGCAGGTGAAAAAGATTCCCTTCAATGCTTATGGTCCAGTGCTTTCGTTGGAATTATAAAGGTTTTACTTGCTGGTTCAGTCATGACCTGATTCAGGTCTCTGGGATTATGCCTTGCCAGCTTCATTTCTGAGTTTAATTTTAGTTCAGAGATGATTTGAATAAAAACCAATTGTTTAGGTAATCAGTTCGAAGAAAACACATGGAAGAAAGTCACACACATAGAACACACACGGTGGGCAAGTATTCACTAGAAAGGCATTGCTACATTTTCAGCTAAGTTTACTTAAAATTACATTTTCTTGGCTAAACTCCATTTTCTATATACAAAGTAATTTTCCAGAACACTAACTAGACAATTTTTCTAATTTTTATTTTTATATATGTTTTATCCTTTATTTTATGTATATGTGTGTGGGCTTGTGTACCACATGAACACAGGTACTTATGGAGGTTAGAGGACTTTGAATTCCATGGGACTGGAATTACAGGTAGTTGTTAACCCCCTGATGTAGGTGCTGGGGATTGGACCAAGAGCAAGAGCTGGAGCAGCAAGTGCTCTTATGTCCTAAGCCATTTCCACAGCCAGTAATATGTGTGTGTGAGTGTGTGTGAGTGAGTGTGATAATGTGTGTGAGTGAGTGTGTGAGTGCGTGTGTGTGAGTGTGTGTGTGAGGGTGTGAGTGTGTATGTGTATGAGTGTGTGTGATAATGTGTGAGAGTGTGTGTGTGTGATAATGTTTGTGTGTGTGAGTGTGTGTATGTGACTAATTATATACGCATGAATGCAGGTTCCCTTGAAGGGAACAAGAGGGTGTTTGATTTCCTGGCCCTGGAGTCATAGGTAGTCATGAGCTTGTCCTTGTGGGTGCTGGGAACTGAACCTGGGTCCATGGTAAGAACAACAAGCTCTCTTAAGCACTGAGTAATCCCTCCAGTTCTTGGTTTTGTTTGTGTTTTTAAGTTCTGAGTAGAAGATCTCTGCACAGAGATGGTAAAAGCTCAAAGAACTTATTTCTGGAGTCTCAATGAGGAAGCTGGTTCTCTGCCTTGCCAAGATGCCCTGAATCTTGGGACCACTGAGTAGCCTTTTACTTAGGGAGGTCTGGATGGGACTGAAGAACACAGCGGCATTTGGGGTTTGGTAAAACATCACAGACTGTTTCTCAAACACTTCATCAAATGTCTTTTCTTGATTATACCCCAGTGTACCCAAAGAGACATTTAATCCCTGTCAAAGACAAAGTTGTTTTCAAGTCATGAAGTGGTTGTCTTGAAAGCTCAGCAGTTGATTAATCAAACAAGTGATTCAGTTTTCTGGATCATTTACTGAGTCACTGGGAAGTCTACCTTGCACCCCATTTTCTTTCCTCTATCCTAAATGGCAGTACCATGTGGTTCCAACATGAAGTCAAAGCAAAATTTGGGCAGATTTGTTGATTGTTTCCTATGTACAGTCCTGTGACTGTGAGACAGCCCTAGGATTAGCCAAGATACTATATGTTGCTACTGTGTTAGTTACTGCCTAAAGTTATTAGAGGATAAAGTTTTGAGATGATGATGATGATGATGATGATGATGATGATGATGATGATGATGATGAAAGATTCCTCTGTCTCTTTTGGGCAGTCACTCAGTCTTCATCAGCACACACAGGGCACTCCCCCCTGTTGCTGGGAAGTTCATGGTAATGAAGTTGTCATTATCTAGGGACACTATAAGACAGTGACCTAAGCAAGTCCAGTCTTCCTCGAAGTGCATTTTGGGGATTATTTCTACACTACTAGCTGTATCAGAATAAAGCGAATGCATGCCCTCAACTATTGCAGAGGCTCACAGGGCTAATAAACTCCTTGGTTTATAAATTAATGTACTTTCGAGCACACACAAGTTTGCGATCTGGGTATACTTTTGGAGAAGTCACATTGTAGAGTTGAAGGGGGCTGACAGTACAGACACACGGAGCTAATTTAGGAGCTGGCATAGGCAGGAGTGAAGGAGCACATAAGCGAGGCACTCTCATGGGAAAGTGATGCTTTTCTTGGTTTGTGGGAGAGACAACTTCAGTCATGATGTCGAGTCATGCACTGGACATGAAACATGTAGTCCCACAAGAAACCGGTCCTAATGCTTGAACTTAAACATTTCCTGTGGCTCCATACTGTACCCAGACATCTGGGTCATATGTTGCTTTAGTTCATTTTCCTGTTGCTAGAACCAAACACCAAACCAGAAGCAGCTTAAGGGAGAGAAAAGACACACTTTGGCTCATGGTTTCAGGGCAGAGTTCATCATGGTTGTTAAGAATAGTGGTAGGAAGGTCTCACAGATGTGATAGTGTGGACCCTGGGGCTGATGGCTTACATTTGGATAGATTGGGAAACAGAAAGGAACATTCTGGTACTTATCTGCCTTCCTCATTTCCTGTTTCTATTCAGTCTGTGGGATAGTACTAGTCACATTCAGATAGTCTTCCAACCTCAGTTAATCATCTGTGGACATGCCCACATAGACACACTCAGTGGTATGCCTTACTAATGCCCAAGGTGCAACCCAATTGATAATGACATCAACCATCATCTACCCATACTATGTTATGAGTCCCGATGCTAGAAATTATGTGACAGCTGTGTGTATCTTTATAGTTTAAGCTATTTTGGAAGATAGATGCTGCAATGGGACATATGACACAAAATGAACTCAGTATAATGGGCATGTTGAGTAAAGGCAGCCAGAGAGACAGTAATCAGGGTATGTTTCCCAGAGTCGAGATAAACTGCTAGCAGTCATCACAGAAACAAGGACAAAGAGGACAGACATTTGGGGCAGAGGTGTCATCATGGGTCAGGGCATGGAGATAAGAAGGCAGAGCTTGCTCATAAGCCAGAAAGAATTCACCACTTAAAGGAAGGAAAGAAGGAAGGAAGGAAGGAAGGAAGGAAGGAAGGGAAGGAAAAGTGAAAAATATGGCTGCAGAGGTGATTTCAGAACTCCCTCACATTGGGTTTGTACCTTGTAAGTCATGGGAATCTCCAAAGATTCCGGGTAGAGGAATCATAAGATGGGATTTGCACGTTAGACAACTGGGATGGTGTGCTTCCGAAGAGTGTGTAGAGCAGTCTGCAGCCAGTGGTACCTTGTTTCAGACATCCACTAAAGGCATTTTTAAGGTCTGAAGTACAGGGGGTGAAAACTCGAGAACAAAGTGGACAAGGCTTGCTGACCACTACATGTGGATGGTTAGGGACATGGAGGGTCTAAGAATCACTCTTATTCCTGTAAGTGTAACTGGAGGGATGGATCTGCAGTCATGAGCACTTGCTGCTCTTGGCAAAGAATCAGAATTCTGCTCCCAGCATCCATGTTGGGCAGTTCACAACCACTGGTAACTCCAGTTCTAGGTATCTGTCACTCTTATCAGGCCTCTGTGCATACTACACATGTGTGGAATTCACACACACACACACACACACACACACACACACACATGCATACACATACCCAAACGCACATACTCATGAATAAATACAATAAAAGCAAATCTCTTTAAAAGTACTGAGGCAGGGATGGTACCTCTGTAGAGTTTAGTGCAAAGATGCTAAGCTTAATCTTAGATGGCTTTGTTCTCTTGGACCTCCTAATGGGAAGACTCAGATATAAATACATAGTTAAGAGTACAGTGTTGAGGGAAGGTCTAATATCATTGCTTCTGATAGGTTGATTTCCATGCTGAGATCTGGCTACTACCCCTTCTGAGACATTCTCTTGATTGGCTAATAAAAGTCTCTGATGGCCAATTAGCTGGGCAGAAAGAGTATACGAAGGCGGGACTTCCTGAGATTAGAACAGGAACCCTGTGATTTAGAGAGAGGATCCTCTTTCCACCAGGAGACACAGAAGTAGAGAGACATCTTTGAGAATGCTGGAAGGTAATCACAGGCACATGGTGGTTTGGAATTAGGTGATCTGGGTTAATTTAGAGTAGCTAATTGACAGTCTGCCCAGCTGAGGGCTAAGCATTAAAACATTAAAAGGTCTTGGTGTATTTACTTATTGGGGAAAGGACTGTGGCGGCTTATAGGCCCTCAGTCCAAGCAGTCCCAGACTCCCAGATTCCCCTCGAACCCAGGTGAATCTCCCACCAAGGCCGGTAATTCTACTGGCCTAATATAACAACTTATATTAGTTAACAGAGTTTAGGTTACAGGTGGTGTAGGCCACCCTTGGTCCAGGGGCTCTTTCCCAGCGCAAATCAGGCAACTGGTTAAACCACATGGGTCAGGCTGCCTGCTCCTCTGCCAAGCCGCTGGCTGCTCCACCATCTTAATCTTACAGTTTATACTTACTAATAACTACAATTGTTAATTAAATTTCAGTTTCAGTACAGTCTTTACATGTTTGGGATTCTTAACACATAAGAGGTTGTCACCTACATTATTGATGGGGTGGTGTTAAGCATTCTAAATGTTGATTGGTCCTGTTTGCTCTCTGTTACTTGGTTGGTTAAATAAATGCTGAGGCCTGGAGATTGGGCAAAGATGGAGGTAGGCAGGATTAAGTGAGCGGGCTTTTTGAGAGAGAGAGCATCTTGGGAAGAGGAAGCTCCAGCCAGAAAAAAAGCCAGGAGCAAATAAGGAGGACATGCCATGGGGTAGATTAAAGAAGATCCTTCCACATGGCCTGGGACATTGGCTTAGTGTGGAGAATAATAGTCTAAAGGGACATATGCATGTATGGGGTTATATTAGAGTAATAGAATTATGAGCTAGCTTAGATGGGCTAGAACTGAACAATTCAGGCCTAGGCTTGCTAAAATCCATCCAGTGTCTGTGTGTATTCATTTATAATGGCGGGTTAAGGATCCACACTGCCAAGCCAATGAAATATAATATAAATACTGGTTAAATAATTTAATTAGTCATTTTTTTCTACACATTACTGTAGATATCCTCTTCGAGGAGGAAGGCATGTGGCGGTATGATAGCTTAGGACAGACCCTAATTCCTCATCTTAACACCTCCCAGATCTGCTCCCACCTCCTTACCTCCCCCAACTTTGTTTCTTCACATTAAAAAAATCCTCAGATTTTGATGCCCATATGCTATATCCATGGGTGTGCAGTTATCAGGGACTACCAGAAGCTGTATCCTGTTTTTTTTTTTTCCTTCTAGACAGAGAAATCCTATCTAGGTCAGATAGATTTCTCTGCCTAACAGAATCCTGGCTATCCTAGACTCACTTTGTAGACCAGGCTGACCTTGAACTCACAGAGATCTGCTGGTCTCTGCCTCTCTCCTAGCCTGAAAAAAAAATCTGACTCTTTCTCCCTAAGAAGCTCAGATTCAGAAAGATACACACGGGATATATTACTTTGTAACTGGATTTTAGCCATATAGTACAGGATAACCATCCTACAAGTAATAGACCTAAAAGAACAGGAACATGGACTTTGTTACCTGTTGGTGGGACACTCTACCCTAGTGGAACTGCCATGTATGCCCCTGTGCAAGAGGAAGCTCTTAGATCTCATGTGAGTAATGAACTGAGAGGGGCTGATATATAGAGGCACCCCACACCGGTGGAGGAGGATAGGTGGGAGAGGGGGTAAATGGTGGGAGAGTGGGACCAGGAGGAGGTGGAGGGAGGGGGCTGTAATGGATACATAACTTGAATTAATAAATAAATGTTTAATGAAAAAATATACTAAAAAAAAGAAGCTAACAACTGTCAATAGATCCTCAGTTGGGGTGGGATCTCATGAAACCCACCCCTCCATTCCAGAATCTTGATTGCCTTGATTTTGTTCAGTCAGTCATGACTGTTATGAATTCAGCAGTCCTGTAATTTTCACAAGATGCTGTTTTGCTCCTGTATTTCTGATCTGTGGCTCTTCTGCAATGATCCCTGGGCCTTGGGGAGGGACGTGATACAGATGTCCCAGGCATATGGCTTATTTATTACTTGTAGCAGACAATAGTAAGAAATAATGGGAGTGAGGGAGAAAGGAATGGATTTACTGTTGGCTGTCACATATCACAATCCAACAGACTCCACCCTGTTCTTTATTCTGTCTTCTTGACTCTGCCTCATTTCCTGCCCCTCACTTCCCTTCTTTAGACTACAGAGGGCGACCACATGGTTTTAATTTTGTACACTTCCTTCTCTGTGTGCCATAAATTATATCACCTCACAAACCTCAATTTTTCTCTGTCTGCCTGTCCATCTTTAATAGAGCAGCTTTTAAAGCACAAGGATAAGAAAAGATCTGTCATTATCAGCATGATGGGAGTCACCCCATCTGTTGAGTGTACAGACAGAACAAAATGAAAAGGAAGAGCAAAATCTTCCTCTCATATGTGGAGTTGAGATATCTGCCTTCTGCTCTCAAACATGGGACCCTAACCCTTCTGCCTTTAGATTTAATTTAATTTATTGTTTTAATTGTGTGTGTGTGTGTGTGTGTGTGTGTAGATGTGATCATACTTGGTAGTAAGTGCTTTTACCTGATGTGCCATTGTTAGTCCATAGGCTTAGTGACTTCCCAAGGTCCATCTGTAGTTTTCAAACCTTGAGAATTTTGTTGGAATTTTACCACCAGTTTTTTGGCCTCTGGAATCATGTAAGCCAATTCTCATGATAAATTTTATATCTATCCTATTATATCTATCTATCTATCTCTCTACATATATCTAT
>CAJQZJ010004767.1:3953105-4006933 GCA_907164525.1 Lophiomys imhausi
TTTCTTTCTTTCTTTCTTTCTTTCTTTCTTTCTTTCTTTCTTTCTTTCAACAGGGTCTCACTATGTTCTTGGCTGACCTAGAACTTTCTGTGTAAGTCAGGATGGCCTCAAACTCACAGAGATCCATCTGTTTCTGCCTCCTCAGTGTGAGAATTAAAGGTCAGTGTCATTATAAGCAGAAAAAATGTCACATAGTATTATAGATAAGAGTCAGATGACAACTATGATGAATTTATAGCATGCAAACATATATTTGTTATATCAGATGGAGTACCCAGGTTGTCCCTCAAAATAGTAAAAGCACTGGTTGTTCTTACAGAGGACAGGAGTCAGATCCCAACACCCATGCTGGGTGGCTCATAACTGTCTGCAACTCCTGTTTAAGGATATCTGACACCCTCCTTTGGCCTCAGAGAACTATGTGCTCATATGCACAAACCCACTTTCCATAATAAAAAATAAATAAACATTAAAAAAAGAAATATAAATGAAAACAGGAACATGGAGAAAGAAGAAAAATGAACGAACAAAGCTGGATTTGTGGTGGGTTAGTCTGTCATTTCTCCACAATGGCAAACTACTCCGCAAAAGTCAGAGTGGGAGAACTCAGCACCGTGTGAGCAAAATCAGCCAGTAGCCTCCTAAGCAGCCTGCCTTAGCCAACTAGTCAGGTTAGTGGGTCCTACCGAAGCAAAACATGAGGCCTCGTCCAAACTGCACGCTCAATAAATATTTATGCTACGGTTACTACCTATCCAATGAGTCTTGGCTGTTTGAGCTTTTGGAAAGATATCCTGGGGAAATGTGAGCTCTGTGTTTAGAAGAGTGCTTTCCAAGTAAATTATCCCAAAGCAGTCTCAGAGGGAAGCGCCTCTCTCCCCTCTAAAAACAGGGCAATTGCTTTCTCAATTGTCATTAACTTAAACTTCCCCCCACAACATCAGCTTATACACAATTCTGAAACATGTTCTATTTTACTGGAAATTGACATGTGCCTCTTAAGTTGTAGAGGGTCGATCTGTATGTTAATGGTCTCAAATTCAAATTTGAATTGTAAACTCAATCTAGTTCTCACTTTGTAAATAGAGAAGCTACTTTGGAGAACTCAAAACCATGTAGATGCATCAATTTTTTTTCCCACAAGATGTCAGTATGGTACCAAGGAAATGCAGTCACAGATGTATTTATCTGTCTGTGACCTTAGTTTTTAAAATTGATTCAAAGATATTCACCCACAGGGATATGATCTTGGACCTAAGGACATCTATGAGTTGATTCAGTTTATAGATACTCAATGGCCCTACACCTGTATGCAAGCAAGCACATCTGTTTAGCTATATGACAAAATCCTTAGTGGGATTCATCCAAAGGGGGATATAAAACTGGTTGTCTAAAAACACATAGACAGCTGTAGTTGAGATTATTTATTAGACACATTTTCTGAGGATGGTGTCATGTTGTTGGCAGCCCATTTGGCTCACTGGGTATGTTGGATACTCAGGTTGAGTTTGCTAGTGGACTTAGGGGTTTAACAAACTAGGTTTGGCTATCCATCCTCAATATGCCACTTAGAAAATGAAGATTTATTCAGCATAGCCATACCAGGAAGAGGGACAATGAGATCCAATGGCTCCCCAAGTCCATCTTCTGTGAAGAGTCTGCAGCCCACCAATCTCTCAGCTCCAAGTCTCTTCTGCAGATCATCTGATAAATTGTGAAATCTTCTCCATGGAAACATGTTTCTTCTGTGCTAATTCCAGGATCAGTCTTCTCCTCCCACTGGGAGCTTCCTGGAGGATTTCTAAGTTCTCAGGGTCTGTTCTCTTCAGTAGCCAAGGAGGGAAGCACAGTTGTTTCATTAGAAAACACACATTCTGCCAGACAGGCCATTACAACTACAAAAGCATTTAATGTATGAGGGTGATGATTAAGGACAAATTCTGTGGGGCATCTGATGATGAACAACAGGGTGCTTATTTGTCCTCTGTTTCTGTTTTTAAGTGACCCCCAGGTTAAGAAAGAAGATCAGAGTCCAGAATCCACCCCCAACCACTGGGGTAATTAATATCTAGCAGATTAATTAACCAATGTGAGTCAGCTTCCTAATTTGTAAGTACGGATGGTAATCTCCCATGGTTTATGCTGGAGTAAGATAAGATTGCAAATATAAAGCAACCAGATAGAGGAGACTGGGGCTGGAGGGGATAGCCCAATGGGTAAGAACACCCGTTGCTCTTCCAGAGGATTCAGGTTTGATCTCCAGCACTCACAAGGCTGCTCACAAGGGAGTAATTCCAGTCTCAGGGAACTGGTGCCCTCTTCTGGCCTCCTCAGGCAGTGCATGCATGCGGGCAAAATGTGCACACCCAAACTAATAAAAAGAAACAAGAAAACATTCAGCAAACAGTGGTGCTTCGTATTGATTCGAAGAGGGGAATGTTAATGAGAAACACATTGAATGCGTTGAGCTTGGTCATAGCATGAGCTACGGTTTGTGTTGGCTTCACAGCTACGGCATTCCTGTTTTAAAACGTAAGCATAGGTACTGTGATTTAAACATCTGGAATAGCTGATAGTCAATGATGGCCTTTAATCAAGATCTTGTTTGTTGAACTCAGCTACTTGTTTGAAGAATAAACAGATCTGGCGCAGCTTTTGTTGTGATTCTCCTCAGCTGGTGACTGGAAGCAAAGTTTGCCTTAAGTCTGGCAGCTGCGCCTAGTTAAACAGCATTTGTCCAGTTGTTAGTCAAACTGTGGGATTTCCTCTCTCCCCTCCTGCTAACCTGGCCATGCTGCATTGTATGCTTCTCCTATTTTTAAGCCTCCACTAGCTCCCCAAGGCTCCCAGGATACACTGAAAACATGGCTGGCTGCTGCAGCTTGCCCAAGTAGTCGCATCAGCCTCAGAGGTCGAAGCCAGGCTGTTCTCCCGCCCGCTCACTGGCCACCCTTCACTAAAGGAGGATCTGAGCACCTGGAGCCTGATCCGACTTCCTCCGCACAGTACTTCTCCTGAGGTCCTGAGCCAGGACCACAGTCCAAGGGTCTTTGCTCCGTGGCATCAGTTCTTGGTCAGGAGAACTCCGGGCTACTTCCTTCTACTAAGCGCTCTTAGAGATAAAGGACAGTTTCATCAGAGGACGGCAGAGAATCCACTCGCCCAAATCATCTAACTTGTGTCCGTACAAAGCTGTCACAAGGGTAACGAAATCTTCATTTTCTGTTTAATACTTTTCACTTTTTAAGACTAACTTTTTTTTTCTCTCTTAACCTTTGCCAATCGGATTTTAGACTGCAGCCTAGGCAAGCCTGGGACTCACACTATGTCAACTGCCTGGCTTTGACCTAACCTTGATCCTCTTGCCTCTGCCTCCTGAGTTCTGGAATGGTGCACTGCCATGACTGGCTTCTCTAGAATTCTTAGTTATGACGATAAAGTACAATAAAAGAGGCCAATATTGCCATGGGCCACTGTGAGGCTTCCATTCTCCAAGCAGATGGGGACCTACTTTAGAAGCAGAAAGGGTGTGTTACACTAGACTCTTCTTCCCCCCACCCCCCACAAGGGTTCTCTCTGTAGCAATACGGGCTGTGCTGGAACTCACTTTGTAGACCAGGCTGGCCTCGAACTCAGAGATCCTCCTGCCTCCGCCTTCCAAGTGCTGGGATTAAAGGTGAGCGTTACCATGTCCAGCTGTACACTAGATTCTTGATACTCCAGAGTATACTCTGTAGTCGTGCAAACCTGTCTCACTGAGGAGCTGCCTTTTTTTTTTCTCTCTCTCTCTCTAAGGTTTTTCAAGAAAAGATCTCTGTGTAGCTCTGGCTGTCCTGGACTCACTCTGTAGACCAGGCTGGGCTCGAACTCACAGAGATCCACCTGCTTCTGCCTCCTGAGTGCTGGGATTAAAGGCGTGTGCCCATGCCTGGCTGAGGAGCTGATATGAAATGCAGAATCCAATCCTAAGCCTTATCTGTCCAGACTTCCTCAGCTGGAACCTATATTATACCAAGAGGCTTGCGGCTCTCTTGTGAAAGGACGCTGAAGTTTGAGGAACAACTTCCCCCTCTTTGTGCTGAGATCAAACCTGGGACCTTGCACATTGTGGGCAATCACTCCACCACTGAGGTTCACTGAACTCCGCTCCTTAGCGCTGAGGGTCACCTTCTGAAGCTGTGTGGCACAGAGCCTTCTGGAAGCAGCATGCTGCGCTGGCCCCTCCTGATGCACAGCCAGGGTGCCTTTTCCCATGAAGCCAGTATGGAGTTTCACAAAGGATGATTTCCTATGCCTGCCTTGGAAGTGTGCTGGGTAGAGTTTGTTTGATGAGAATTTCACTTTGTAAAGTGGAATGGAGACATTTTCTCTTGATTATCGTTTCTAACTTAAGAGTATATCTATTGGGGACAAATTGGAGAACGCGTTTAGCAAAAAAAAGGAAATATTTGTCAATAAAGAGAGACTGACAATGCTTTTGCCACTTTGGTCTACTGCATTTCGTTACATACATGCACACATACACCCATTTAACAAGTAATACATCCACTGGCTTAGCAAACAGAGAGGGTTGTATGGAGCATTTGGACTGTCCCAATAGCCCACAGAGACATTTTCAAGCCCACTTACTAATTTTTTTTTCTGTGTATCCTTCCAGAGAAGTTTATGCATGTTCCTATAAGTATGAATATGTATAATTTCTCCATTTAAATCCAATTTTGCACCTATGATTATGTTTATGCAACTATTAAAAGGTCCACAGCTATGATAGGTTCTGTAAATTGCTTTTTATTTTACCCCAAGATTTCAATATGTCTTCTCAAAGTTTTTCTAAGTGGTCGAAAAATATTTGTGCATCTTGATAATTATGAACTTAACACATAGGAGCTGCTTGGCTTCATTCTACAAACTAAGTAAGGTGGTGCTCTCACTCGCTCAAAACTCAAAGTTAAATTCAGTCCCATGGAGTCAGTTCATCAAGGCCTAAATGAAAATTAAAGCGTTGATTATTTATGACAGACCCCAAAGTGAGGGGAGGTGGCTCAGGAAAGATCTGGACATTGCTGGAGTTGTGTCACATCTGTAGTTTACAGCTAGCACACTGAACCAGCAGGACTTGGAGGGCGCCACCAGAAAGAAGTACAGGTGTTTTCTCACTTTCTCCCACAGGCCATAAGAAATCTGGGCTCTTAGTTGTTGTGAGTGGGATTTCACTTGTTCTCAAAACATGTGCAATGTTCAACCTTTATAGAGAAATCCTTTCACCTTTTGTATTTCTCAGTCATGTGAGGTACAAGAGCTCCATCTCCCCAGCCATGAAGTGTATTTCTATGTTAAAGTTTTTGAGTGGTTTTAGAGATTTAAACCTTTAGCTTAGAAGTGTTCTTTTTTTTTCCCCAAAAGGAAGAACAGTCATAGTGTTTCCTAGAGGAATAAAGATATGAAATGTCACAACTGAGGTGACAATTTAGCTGGAGATTTTGTATGTATCTGTACCTTGCTGTATGTCTGAGAGATAAATCTATATGGGGAAATGTCATTTGGGGACGACATTTTTATGTTCTGGAAAAATGGTGGAGGAGAGATGAATAATTGACCCTGGCTATTTTCTGTTTTCCTAGTGTTCTCATGCTTGCAAATAAAAGACATAAATATTAAAAGCATTCACTCAAGCTGCCTTTGGAAGAGGTGTGTTATATTGCAATGGGCACACACATTGAAGAACATTGCCCAAGTCATCACCATCGTCATCCCCTAGGAATGTCTTGGTGTGGCCCTCTGTGACATTAACATATGGTGTTACATGGTCTCTTGCTAGCTTAACTAGCTTAACTAGCTTAACATATGGTGTTACATGGTCTCTTGCTAGCAACACTTTGAACAAACCTATACAACTCACCTTGGGCAAATTTGTACATTACAGTTGGAGCGCTGTTTGTCTAGCATGGAGTAACTCTGCGTCTTATAGACAGTTCTCGGGAATTTTCTCTACTATCAAACTGTCTGCTATGTGATTTTTAAAATAATAAATTTACAGAAAATTGATCCAAATAACACATTTCGCCAGACCAGGGTTTCCTCTGAGGGTGCTTGAGGTACACATAGTATTATTTAGTTACCTCCGGAGTAATATGGGCTGTGGAGGCCCCTGGAAGGGAGGAACATTGCAGACCTGCTTTATACAAAAAGGAGATTTGCCTTACCTTTGAGAATTGGCACCAGAAGCTAGGGGGACAGTTAATGAGAAGGCAGGGGATATGAGTCAAATACAAGTCGTTGAAGACACAGACAGTATCTTGTCTGACTTTTGTGCACATGTGCTCTGGGAACCTGGATGTGGTTTCAGATGCTGTCCACCTGACTTTATCTCTCCCATGCTTGTGCCACTTCTATGGTTTGAGTGAAAAGCGTCACCCGTAGACTCATGTGTTTGAGTCTCCCAGTTCGTGTTGCTACTTAGGAAGGTTATGGAGCCTTTAGGAGGTGGATTCATGCTCGAGGAAGTATGTAGAGCATTTTACTGCCGGAGCTGTCTCCATAATGCCTTATTTGGATTCTTATCCCTATAATCATCCATCTAATACATGTTGTTAATCAAAGAATTACTAGTTCGATGTGGGGGGCTCATGCCTACAGTCCTAGCACTTGAGGGGGGAAAGTATAGAGATCAAGAGTTCAAAATCACCCTCATTTACACAGGAAGTTCATGGCCAGCCTGAACTACATGAAGCTCTGACCCAATAAAATCAAAAGGGAGAGAAAAGTCTCAACCTAGGGATGTAGCTAAATGGTAGAACACCTGCCTAGCGAGCACAGGTCTTGGATTCAAGTCCCCAGCACCAAACACACAGAATGACAGAATCAAACAGCACATAGTTTGATAAGATACCAGTTTGTGCTGAGTATGCTGCATAATTCCTTAGAATATAATTTCTTGTAGGGATGGAGTCCTAGTCCATCCCTTCCTTTGACTCTGCCTACCTATAGTACCTTAGAATATTGTCCACTAAGACTGATAAATAATGGTCTAGGATTATTAGAGTTGGTGACTTTTGCTTGCTGAGATATCCTGACAAAAAACAACTTAGAAAAGAAAGTGGATTTTTTTTGTTTCTTTGCTTGTTTTTAAAAAAAATGTTTTGTTTTGTTGATTTTGTTTTGGCTTATAGTTCCAGAGAAGAAGAGTCTATCATGGCAGGCAAGTCATGTTTGCAAGAATCAGAAACTGGTTGACTTCCTTGTACTCCGAAAGAAGAGAAAACAGGAATTGGGGTGAGGCTATACAAACTTTTTTTTTTTTTTTTTAATATTTATTACTTCAGGTTACATCTCCATCACAGTGTCCTCTTTCCGCCCCTCCCAGTCCCACCCTCCCACCTTCTACCCCATATCCCTTCCATCCCACTCCTCTGGAGTGGAGTGTCCCTACAAAACAGTCCCCTGCCCCAGTTCAGCAGTCACATGAAGGCCAAGAGCCTCCTCATACACTACGGGCCTACAAGGCAGCAAAACTTTGTTTCACTGACAGGAAACAAAATCTATGTTCCTGTTCCCCTTGGTGCATTGGTTGTAGGATAATTATTCTGTACTACATGGCTAAAATCCGACTATAAGTGAATAGATGCCATGTGCAATCTTCTGAGTCTGGGTTAGTTCACTCAGGATGAGCTTCTCTAGTTATATCCTAGTTATATCTAGTTATATCTGCAAATTGCAGAATTTTGTTGTTTCTGATGGCTGAGTAATATTCCACTGTGTAGATGTACCACAGTTTTTTAATCCATTCCTCAGTTGAGGGGCATCTGGGTTGTTTCCAGTTTCTAGCTATTACAAATAATGGTGCTATGACCATAGATGAGGAAACTTCCTTGTGATTTGGTGAGGAGTCATTTGGATGTATTCCCAGAAGTGGTATGGCTGGGTCTTGAGGTAGAACTATTCCAAGTCTTCTAAGATATCGCCAGACTGATTTCCATAGTTGTTGCACAAGCCTGCAATCCCACCAGCAATGGAGGAGTGTTCCTCTTTTTCCACACCCTTTCCAATATGTGCTGTCATTTGAGCTTTTGATCTTAGCCATTCTTACAGGTGTGAGATGGAATCTCAGAGTCATCTTGAGTTGCATTTCTCTGATGATTAAGGATTCTGAACATTTCTTCAAGTGTCTCTCAGCCATTAGGGATTCCTCCTTTGTGAATTCTGTGTTTAGTTCTGTTCCCAATAAAGGACAGCATTTTCAACAAATGGTGCTGGTCTAACTGGATGTCGACATGTAAAAGAACGAAATTAGACTCATACTTATCACCTTGTACAAAACTTAAGTACAAGCGGATCAAAGACCTTAACATGAGGTTGGACACACTAAATCTATTAGAAGAGAAATTGGGGAAAACCCTTGAACTCATTGGCACAGGTGACATCTTCCTGAATAAAACACCAACAGCTCAGGATCTAAGACCAACAATCAATAAATGGGACCTCATGAAACTGAAAAGCTTCTGTAAGGCAAAGGACACTGCCATTTGAACAAAGCGGCAACCTACAGATTGGGAAAAGATCTTCACCAACCCCACATCTGACAGAGGGCTAATATCCAAAATTTACAAAGAACTCAAGAAATTAAATGCTGAGGCTATACAAACTTAAAGCTCACCCCTAGTGATGTACTTTGTCTAGCAAAATTCCACCTCTTGAAGGTTCGAAGGTTCCATAGCCTTCCCAAATGGCTTTCCCAACTGGAGAACAATTGTTAAAATATATGAGTCTTTGGGAGGCAGAATTCATTAAAACCAGTACTGAGTATAAAACATACCAAATGAAGAGCGCATTCTCCACAGTGGAATTAGCCACAACAAGATGGATGCCTCTGTGTGTAAAAACGAGACCACATGGTATATGCTGTTTGTATCCTGTGTCTCTTATTACAAGAAACTATTGCTATCCTTGCTGTAGTGTGATTATAGACACACTCTGTTAGTGTCTTTTTTCTTATGCCTTTCACTAAGGTTAACTTAAAATAATGAGCAGTTACCTTCTTGCTCATCACAAGTCATTTTCATTTATTATTCCTCCAGACTGCAGCAAATAATGTCAGTTCTCCATAAGACACAGAAAAGAATGTCTTCTGTTGGACGAGACCATTCCTGGGGAGACTTACTTACAAGCATCTACTTACCACAGTTAGGGAAGCAAGCACAGTACCAGTAACACCAAAGTCCAACTTGATGAACCAAGGAGTTTATTGGGGTTACTTATAGAAATCTGAGGGAGCAACTACAGGAGCATGGGTGACTCACAGATAGTTATACCGTCAGAAACCCACCTCGGCACAATGACAACCCAACAAGCTGCAACCCTGGAGCTCTCTGTGTGACTTGTTTGTTTGGTAGCTTGGTAGGTTACAGAGACGCCCTTATTGACAGTCCTTGCTGCTTATATAGCCTTGGAGAGAGAAGGACTGTAGGTGTAACTTATAAACTATTTATTAATATCTATAAACACCTACCAACCCACCAACCTGAGGCACTTTATAAAGAATATACCAAGATGTCGACAGTCACAGGCGTGGTTCCTTGGGGCAAAATGTCAGCTGTCAGGACCAATCAGCCAATGGGAACACAGAAAAAGTTGCAATCTGTCTGCAGGAACACCGCAATCAGCAGTCACCGCAGTGGTGCCTTGGCATCTTAAGTCTGTCCAGGTTTTCCAAACCTCCTCTTGGCAGGTCCAGAAAGGTGTGTGGCCTTGGCTTTGGTGCCTAGACTTGTGCCTGTCTGGTTTCTGGCCTCCTTTGCCTGCTTGGGCTTGCTCAGAGCAGGTTCTGCTTTTCTTGGCCCCCCCCCCATTTTTTTTCTTGGCCTTGGCCTTGTCACCGCCTGTCCAGCCCTGCTGAATCTCCACAGGGCAGGTCTTGCTCAACTCAGCCTTTTCCTCTGGCTGCTTGGCTGGTCTTCAGTCAGTGTTGATGGTCCTCAGCCCCTTGGTGGGTCTCTGGCAGGTGTTTTTCACCTGGGATATGTCCAACCTTGGCTCCACCCAACTTGTGCAGACCCCAAGGGGTTGGCCTGCAAGTCCAGACGTAGTACTCATCAGGGGCTGGCTGCCACCACCAGGGCTGCTGCTGTTACTTGAGGCCATGGTCTCTTCACCATCCACTGGGCTAGGTGCAGGCCATTGGTGCCCCTCCCCTTGGCATCATGGTCTTTGGGCAGGTCTTGGGACACGGCTTTGGTGACACGGCTTTCACAGCTCCAAACCGAGGCTTCACTTGGCTTCAGCCCAATCTGGGTTTAGCTCAATCTAGGCCATAAGACTTGGCAAGTCTCGGGTCTAGAGTCTTTCAAAGAGGGACAGCGTTGAGAAGCAATGCCAAACAAAAAACCCTCTTAAAAAAAAAAACCCTTTATATGCTCTCCTTAATTATGTACCAGGATGCCTCTCATTGGCCAACCTTATGCCCTCCTCCCGAGGTATACCTGTTGACTGATCACCCACTCTGCTAGGTATTTGCCACTGGTGAAAGTCTTTAGGATGCCTTTGTATGGCCCCTTTATGAAACTGTTTTTCAGAAGCAGTCGCACACTTTTGCGTATTAATTCAATATAACTATGTTCAAAAGAAATCTAAACCCCCACCACAAAGGATTTTGTGAATATCGTAATTTTTAGGAACTTCCTGAGACTTGTAAGTTATCTACTTCTTTCATCATAATGAGCCTCTGTCTAGGATGGGATGCTTCAAGGCAGAGGAAATTGTGGATCAAAGGTTTATCCAAAAAGGGAACATTTAAGTATCCAGCTAAAAGTACATGAAAGACTAGCAAAGTCTGTAGGGAAAGCTAAACTTTAGCAGAAAGTGGCTATCATGTTGAGAAGTGCCCTATCCAGCTTTCCTTTGCCCCCCCCCCCTCTTTTCCCAACCAAACACTAAGCAGAGACACAGAGAGCACAGGTGTTACAGAGGAGAAGTTTGGGGACTGGGAGTAAATGGTTCTTTCTCAGGGCTTCATTCTTTCAAAGGAATTATTTGTCTTTCAAGAATTTGTGACCATGGCCCTTGGGCCATCCAAATCAGAATGACATCAAGTGAAAGAAAATTCATTAACCCAGAGATAGGCTTTCACTTCATAGAACTGGGCATGGAAGAACACTAATGCTCGAGTTGGAGCTGCCCCTCAGGATACCTCGCCAAGGCTTGTAATTCCTTCCTTTTACCTTGAGAAAGGATGAGGCTTCATGGGTGAGAGACTTCATTTCAGTACATTTTTAAAAAATCCTAATTTTTTTTTCTGGAGTGGAATTTCAGTGGCTTTTAATATATCTATCAAGTTATGCCTCCATCATGCCTAGCTAACCACGGAGCATTTCATTGCTAGAAATGGAGTCTTGTACCTGATAGAAATCTCCTTATCCTCCTCTTGCCCCAGTGCTGACAACCACTTAACTAAAGGCTCACCTGCTATAAGCATATCATATAAATGAGTGGTTCAGTGTGTGGTCCTTTGTCACAAACTTCTATCATTCAACTTCATTTCTTTCATAGTGAATGATGTATGTAGTCTCACACTTTGCTTTATCAGTTTATTGGGTGATGGACATGAGAGTATACTCTAGTTTTGACTACTATGAATCAAGCTGCTATGCATACCTGTAGTGACATTTTCATAATGAACATCTATCTTCAGTTTTCTTGGGGACTTTAATGAGTTGGAATACCTCTTTAAATAAAAATACATGGATGGGAAATTGCAGTATATTTTCTGCTGTTTTTTTTCTTTAAGACTAAGAGTTCTTTCAGCTACAAATGAAGGTGAATATACCTTTAAAATGTGCAAAGCAGCACTCTTCAGGTTGAACTGTGATTTGAGTTTGCTCATGGAAGGGCAGTGACATGACAAGAATTTGACTTTTTCAGCCCTGAGGAGAATGAGCTTCAGCCTCATGTTGCAGTCAGGCATGAGGAATGGCTGGGCAGAAGGCCCATCATTTATTCTGTTCTATAGGGCTCTGTGCCCTCCATTGAGTGTCAATCCTTGAGTAAAGAAGGTAGGGCATCCAGTAAGATGAGTGAGTGTACTCTCTTCTCCATTTAGAAACCAGAGTGCAAACAGCAAGAAAGCGTTCTCTACTTTAAAATATTAAAAATTATAGTGAAATAGGGGTTGGGCTGAGCAAATTAGGAAACACAGATGAACAAAAAAGAGAAATGAAGTTTTTCTATGTAAACTTTAATAGCATGGTTGATAAATACACACACATATAGTGTTTACTTCTTTGTGTATTAGTCTATGTATCTATTATATCTATCATTTATATCTATCTATCTATCTATCTATCTATCTATCTATCTATCTATCATCATCTTTTTTGTGGTGCTGGGGATCAATTTGCCCATGCTAAGCAATGATAATATATTTCTAAATAAGGTAATCTAGAATCTAGAATTTATGGATCCATCTAGAATCTTGAATCTAGAATCTATGGATTCATCTAGAATCTAGAATCTAGAATTTATGTATTCATTCTGGTGACCTCACTACCACTACTAATGTCCACAGAACCCACTGAAGAGTCATGCACATTTCCTGATATATGGGCTGAGACAGCTAATCTTTTGGCAGTGTGACTGCATACACTGGACATATCTGAGACGGTGTCCTCAGACAGGTTTGAGTGAGGACAGAGATCCACCTTGACATTGGGAGGGGCCCCATCCCATGGCAGGAGTCCCAAGCAGAACAGAAAAGAGAAGGCTGGATGAGTGCCAATGATCCCTCCCCTGTGAGGGGTTGTAGCCCTGTGCTCCCACTACCTTGTATTCTACCATGCCCTCCCTGCCATGAGGGACTAAACCCTCATTAGTCCTGAGCTAAAGTAAACTGTTCTTCCTCTGAGTGCTTCCTCCAAGTGTTTTTATCTACAGCAAGAAAAAGCATCTAAAGGGACATTTTCTATTTTAGGATTTCTATTGCCAGGATAAAACACCATGACCAAAAAAAGCTCAGGGAGAAAAGGGTTTGTTTCATCTTATGGCTTGTAAGGCCCTCACTGAGGGAAACTAAGGCAGGAACGCAGGGTAAGGGACTAAGAGGCAGGAGCTGAGGCAGAGGCCATGGAGGGGTATTGCTTACTGACTTGCTTTTCATAGCTTGATCAGCCTGCTTTCTCATAGTACTGAGGACCATCAGCCCAGTGTGATACCACCCACAATGGGTTGAGTCCACCCACATCAATTATCAATTCACAGGGTTGCTCGCAGGCCAAACTTGTGGGGTCTTTTTCTCAATTGAGGTTCCCTCTTCCAAAATGACTAGTCAGTATCTAGTATCTAGTCAGTATACATTAAAAAAAAAAAAAACCTGAGAAGGAAGTCATATGTTTAATAAGAATGTTTATAAGTGGCTAGAGGACACTGATCTAGTAAGTAAAAAAATGTGTGATAATTAAATAAGCAGAGTTAATAATACGTTCACTTTCAAATGTATGATTTTAGTTTTTAGCCTTTTTTTTTTTTGGTTTTTTCGAGACAGGGTTTCTCTGTGTAGCCCTGGCTGTCCTGGACTCACTTTTGTAGACCAGGCTGGCCTCGAACTCACAAAGATCCACCTGCCTCTGCCTCCCGAGTGCTGGGATTAAAGGCGTGCGCCACCACCGCCCGGCTAGTTTTTAGCCTTTTAAAGTGACACAAATAATACTGATTTATTTAAGAAAAATAGCGAGAACAAATAATTGTACTAAATGGTAATAGTTAATTGTTTTTCTATGATAAGCTTTAGGGTATGTTACCCAAAATATGATACCACATGAGACAAAAGCAGAGCAGGAAGGGCTCCCCTACGTTCTTCCTGCTCCTGCCTCCTGAAGCAAGACATAAAACCTAGAAATACCACTCTGACCTTTTTTATGCCTCCCTTTCTGAAGACCTTCCTATGAGGGTCCTATCTTGTGCCTAGAGGGATAGACTGTTCCACAGAGACACCAAAGACACTTTCAGTAAACAGGATCTTCAAATATCCCCTGGCTTACTACTGTTGCCTCATATTCCTTTGCCCCCAACCATGCTTCTTTAGGACTCTCCATAGAATACACACATTTCCTAATTCCTTCAAGTCTTCACTTTTGAAGTCTCCTGCTTAAAATTACATTTGTCAACACAAAATACCTTACTTCAAAACAGATGCTTATTCTGAGCTAAACACGGGGGATCATGGATTCATCTTGTTCCGAGTAATGTGTTTCATCATGGGAGTGGTTAAGGGAATGTTTTATAGTTCTTTTTTGGTCCTCTCTGAGTCTTGGATGCCCTTGACTGCAGACTCTTATCTCTTTTTCATCCATGAGACCCACATCATCCATACCCTCTCATTCCCCCCTTGGGATGCCTTTTTGAAGCCTCCACCCCTTCCACTAGGTACCTGACCTAAAGAACCTCAAACTTATTTGCTTTTGCAATAGAATCTGGCCTCAATATCCATTAGATAACCAGCCCAAGTGACCACCTAACAGTATCCTGGATCCTAATATTATTTGGGATCTTTACAATTACTGTGAGCCATGGGGAAATGGAAAGAGATTCCTATGTCCAAGCATTCTTCTACCTCCACTCCAATCCCCCTCTCTGCTCTTCCTGTTCCCCCATCCAACTCCTCATAGCTATGAAGCCCAAACCATGATCCCTCCACTAATTTTGATCCTGCTGATGAATGTCCCCTTACTTGACTCAACCCACAGTCCCTTCTCTTCCTCAAGCCCCTCTAGGTTTCCCTTCTCTAGCTACAGGCCACCGTAATCATCCCTCTGGTGCCCAATTTCAGTCCATCGGCACCCTTGAGTCCTCCCACTACAGGCTCTGCTCCACCCTATGACCTCTTCTACTTCCCCCTACCCAGCCTATTCTGGCCCTAGTTCTCCTTTAGAGAGGTTTCCGGGAGGGTGGCTTGGCCAGGGTACATGCTCCCTCTCATAGGTGAACTCTTTCAAGTAGAAGAGACTGGAGTCCTATACCACCTCCATCAAAGAGTTCCAGTATATCACCCACTCTTCCAACCTCATCTTCCATGATCTTCACAAAAGTCTCACTAGCAAGCTTCTCTATCACAGGAGCACAGGAGAGTCTGGGTGCCAGCTGGGGTGCATGCAGAGAAAATCCACCAAACTAATTCTGCCCACCCAATCAGGCCTGAGGTGATCCCAGCAGGTATCCTGAATGGAATTATAATACCTTCAGGGACATTTTAGCTAGAGATCAGTTTATAACTTGCCCCCTGGTTGGTCTCTGTAAGGCCGTCCTTAAAGTAGTAAATCATGAAAAGAATCCAAGAAGTCACCCAGAACAAACACAGTCTCAATTCCTAGACCACCATACAAAGTCCCTCTTACAAAATTCCAATCAGAATCCCAAGACTTCAAAAGGAAAACAACTCCTCATGCCCACTTCTCCCAGAGGTTCCCTGACATTTGGGCAAAACTTAAACACTCAGAGCGGGGACCCCTGACTCCACAGGCAGAGAGAGGTCTTAGCACTGGCTTCTGGGCCATGTACTACTGTCTTCCCTTCTCACCACCAATCCTGACTACTATCATGAAAGAGTCTCCAAACAATATTCTCTTCCTGACTTCTCTACCTCAGGTAGCATTGATAAAGGATACTACACTTACCCTTCAGTCATGCCCACTTCTCAACATTTTAAACCTCCTCTCTGGCCAGTCCCGGGATACTCCTCATCTCAATATTTTTGCATTGAGACCCTACAAGAGCTACTTCCTCATCCCACCCCCATACATGAGGGTGCACTGCTTCAGACCATCTACACTTGGCACACAGATGGCAGCTCCTTCTTTCCCCAGGGGTCTGAAAGGTAGGAGAGGTCGTTATGTCGGGTACCAAGGTGGTAGAGGCATAGGCCCTCCCAGCCCAAACTACAACCCTACAGGTTGAACTAATTTAAGCTTTTACCTGTGCTTTCAACCAGCAAAGGTCCAATCCCTAAATCTCTACACAGAATCTGAGTGTGCTTTTCATATCCTTCTCTGACATGCAGCCACCTGGAAAGAGGGAGGACCACTAAGAAAGGGAGGACCAATAGCCATCGAAGATAACATCAGGTCCAGGCTAAAGGCCTCCCATCTTCCCATGCCAAGAGGAATTGTCCACTGCTGATCACACCAGGTGGACAATTCCATCATCTCCAGGGGAAATAACTGAGATGATGAGGTGGTTAGAGCCACAACTCTTGGAGGCCATGGTCCTTCTCACACTATACAAGCCATCTTCACTTTATAGCCCATGTCTTCACTACCATCCCCAGACACCCCCCCCAAAATTCTATTTTATCTGTACTCGCTCTTTTATCCTAATAGATACTGTCTCATTTCCTTAAGGCCCATCTGCAGCCTACCCTCTAGGATTGTCTTTTTAAAAATGCCACCACTGCCTCTTGAAAGATCTGTCTGGCATCTAACCCCAACTCTAGTTACTGTAGCCCATCTTTTCCCACTCCCTAGGTCAGGGGATCTCTCCCAGAGCCTACTGGCAATTCAGTTTTACCCACATGTCCCCTGTCAGATGAATCCAACACCTCCTGGTTCTAGTGAACTCTTTTTCATGGTAGGTGGAAGCATTCTTCACCACCAACAAAAGGACTCCTTGGATCTCCTCTTCTGAGAGATCATTCCTTGCTTTGGAGTCCCAACTTTCTTTCAATCATATATTAGCTATGAGCTTACTTCTCAAATCTCTCAAACTATAGCCTGGTATTTCCATATCCCCTGTCATCCTGAGTCCTCAGGAAAGGTTGAGCTAACCAATCATTCCCTCAAAAACAGAAACTTCATCTAGATTGGGTAAAGCTTCTACTCCTAGCTCTTCTAGGCTGAGGGTCTTCCCCAAACAGCCTCTCACCATTTCTTCATTTGAGCTCATGTATGGGTGACCATTCCTAACTCTTGGTCTCTTATCTCGGCTTTTATCTCTCCCCACTCACCTGCTTAGCCCCTGCTCACATACCTGCGCTCTATGCTCTGGATGTTCGTTTGATCACCCTGACCCATCATATTTTTTTTCTTTTAACCCATCATATTTTAATACTGGGAATCTGGTCCTCTCTCTCTGCTGGAAAGTGACTCCTATACCTCTCCTCCGAATTGAAAGGCCCTTTCTGAATCATACCTGTCACTCCTACTCCCTCCTAAACTTGAGGGCCTCCCTCACTGGACACACTTCTCCCAATCTTAAATTCTTTGCTCTCAAACTTTTGTAATAACAGGACAAAGCTTCATTTTATACTTCAACTCCCACAGGCTCCCTTAAGTTCCAGAAGACATGGAGACTGTCTTCAACCTCCGAAGAATGAGGCCTCGCACAGTTGACTGTGCTTGGCTCTGCTGGGTTGGGCCATGATCCCTCCTTCTCTATTTCTTCCTATCTACAGTCTTAGATCTTCCCCTCTGAGAGATCACTCCTTGCTTCAGAGTCCTAACCTCCCTTGTATCTGGGGAGCTCTTACATATGGATGTTTAATGTCCAAGAGTCCTCCACTTCTAACCAACAGCTCATCCTAATAGGGTTGGGAACTTCCTCTATAGCAGGCTCTCAAGGGCCAGTCCACTTCCCTATTACTCCCTTCTCCATCTCTCTTTTACCAGGGCTTGCCCACAGCCTGTTTTCTCCGTAACCAAATGGAGGGTTTCTATAAGAAATGTCCAGAAACTTTCAGAGGTTGCCCTTATTGGTCCTGCAAATATGAGACAGATACGGGCTGTCTAATCCCCACTCTCATCTTTACATATAGCATGGTCTGTCCACCTACTCAAGACTCATTGGCTGGCTGATGGGAAGAGGGTATCACTGGCAAACTGTCTTATGACATGCTCAGCAGGCGACTGATGGCACAATCAAAATACAAAAAGTATACACCCTACTCTCCCAACATCTAGGTATAGAAAAATAGAAGTGATCCAACATTCATCAAAGGCTCTTACCTCCCTAACATCTCCCCTCTTGGATGACAGTGATTGATCTCACTTCTGTATCCTCATGGTAATTTCATCTCTTGTTCAAGTCTTAACCTCCACATATCAGCTGTTAAATAACTCTGTGCTTGGCTGCTTTGGAGAATGCTGATTGTGTGCCCCTCCCAAGTCAAGCTCTTAACTGGCCCTTGTGGCTTTCAC
This sequence comes from Lophiomys imhausi, assembly GCA_907164525.1. NCBI lineage: Eukaryota > Metazoa > Chordata > Mammalia > Rodentia > Muridae > Lophiomys > Lophiomys imhausi. The sequence continues at coordinate 3,971,276 of CAJQZJ010004767.1, forward strand.
TCATCACCTTATCACCTTTCCCTTTGTTACCCCTTGTCAACTTCTCTGAAAAAAGTATCACTACTGCCCCTTATTTTTGCCACATCTCTCTCTTCAGTGTTGCAGACTGTTGTAACTCCTCAGGGACTGGGGATACTGGGTTCTTCAGACTGTAATAATTCCCTAAACTTCAGCACTACCACCCAGCCCCTTTGCCCAAATGTTCATAATACTTCCATCCCCTATGGCACTCAGATTTATAATTGCCTACCTGCCAGGTGGTCTGGAACTTGTGCCCTGGTGTTCCTCTTTCTAAAACTAGGGATGGTACCCTGTGAAGAATCCTTGTCAGTTCCCACCATGGGGTTTATAGCAGCACTACATGATGAACAAAGGGGTTGAAATCCTACCCCTTCTCGAAGTCCTAAGTATAATCACTGGCATTGCCACTGGAAAAGTGAGAATCACTACTTCCCTAACTATCTGCTATAAGTTTTCCTTCCAGTTCTTCCAGGACCTTCAGTGGATGGCTCAGACCTTCCTCAACCTCCAGGGCCAAATAGACTCACTGGCTGAGGTAGTGTTAGAAAATCAGCAAGGATTAGGTCTACTAACAGGGAAGTGTGGCCTTTGCCTCTTCCTCAGAAAGGAATGTTGCTTGTTTGTCAGCCAATCAGGTATAGTAAAAGACAACTCCAGACACATCTCCAAAAGTGTAAGGAACAGCTCAGATCCCTCTGACCAGTGGACCATTGACAGTATTATATAGAATGTGAGATTGTCTTTCCTAAATCTCTTTTTTATGATTTGTAATTGTCCCTTTTCTTATACACATTTTTTGTCTAGATTTATTCAACAACAAATTCAAAAGAATTCTAACCAGACCTTTAATTAGTTGTTATTACAGGAATATTAGCTCCTAACTATGGTACCAGATGCCTATGACCTCAAATTGTGCCCTGATGGCAAAGATCAAGTTTGGGGACTTCAATGCCCCCAAACAGCAAGAAGCAGTGGAACAATAACATTGCCCTCTCTCCTGGCCCCAGACTGGGTTATCAGTAGTAGATTAAAAAAGGGGAAGAAAAAAAAAAGGGTAACAGGTCAGTGGAAAATCATCCTTCCCCAAGCCTGTCCTGAATCTGGGACTTGGAAATCTCCACCCCCATGACTCAGGGTTAACAGCCAAACTATACTTCTGACCCTGCTGTATTTTTACACTAGTTCCCTGTGCATGCTCCAAAGACCCTATAAAACCACATTCCCTCCACCCAGCCTGCTGTAGTCTCTATTCCTGCTAAGAGGCAGGCACCATTCTGTGTTTCTTCCCAATAAATCTCTTGTGTGAGATTTGTTGCATGGTGTGATTTTGTGGTACTCCTTGGCTCCCAATTGATAAGATATACTTGTTACAGAAAACCCTCTCATACAGAATAAAGTATACAATAAATCAAAGCATTTGCCAAACACATCCCAAATACATTAGTGGGAACTTCAGATGGTTACAGCAAAGTTGGAAAATGTCTGCTGAAGGTTTCAGATACTATGCATAGCATTATTATCTTTTGGGTTGTATAGTGGTTTGAGTGAAAATGTCCCCCCCCCAGGGTCATAGGTGTGGCCTTGTTAGAGTAGGTGTGTATTTGTTGGAGAAACTGTGTCACTGAGGGTATACTCTGAGCTTTCAGAAGTTCAAACTGGGTCCAGTGGCTTACTTTATAAACTTTCTGCTCACTTCCATGGCCTTCCCACTTGTAGTGAGGTTGTTTTGAGTTGGAGGGTAGGTCTGGAGTTTCTAGGTCCATGCCTCTTTACAATGAATGGTACTAGCAGACACTGGTAGGTACAAGAAAGGACATAGCTTACTAAGGACAGATAAAGAGAGTTTGCATGTGAGCTGGGCCTATCCTGTGGCCTGGCCCTAAGAGCATATACAAATTCCTGGGATGAGGCTTACATTTATGGGTCATTACATAGTACCTGTCTCTCCCAAGTTCACAGATCCCAGGGTTTTCTGAGCATGCCCCATCTTGACTGAAGCTCAGATAGGCTAGGATTGACTGTCTTTTCATTGCTGCAGCCTTTTGCATGCAAGTCAGTCTCGAAACCTCCTTCTCGAGGACTACCGCAGACACATTTCTTCAATTAGCTCAAGACATATTAGGTGTGAATTGATCAAATAGCCTGAACTACACTCACTTGTCCTCATCCAAGCAGTGTCGTTCCACTTGCCCCTGGGCAAAAGCAAGACATTGTAAGCTGTGTGTTTGGCCAGAAAGGAGAGGGGCATGCTGAGGTAAAACGCACAGCTACACCTCACAGAGAATTTTAAACATGTCCACTGTACCACTGCTTGCAACAGCCAAGGTGTGGAGCCAGCCTAGATGTCCATGAAAGATGAATGGATAAAGAAACAACAGTACACAGTGGAGTATTATTTAAATTTGTAAAGAGGGACCAAATGATGGAATGTGCAGGAAAATGATTGGAAGCAGAGATCATTGTGTTAGATAGAGTAGAAAGCAGACCCAGAAAGATACAGATCACCTGATATGAAAGCAGAAAGAAGACTCAAACGGGGAAGAAGGGGGTGTGAGGAGAAAGAGGTAGCAATGGAACAAGTGAGAAGAGAAAGGAGGAAGGGAATGGGAAGAGGCAGCGGAGAGCGAACAGGCTTACAGGGCAATGGAATGTCACTAGAAACTAGCAAGACTCTTCACAGTGAAGTAGTCTTTGGAAAGAGTGGAAGAACAGTAGGGAGCACAGCACCAGGAGCCAGATTTTAATCAGGAAATCCAGCTCAAAAGGAAACCCTGGGTGTCCATGGTGAGCATGGAAGACCATGTAAAGCTTGCAAAGGCTGAGGCTGAGGCTGGTTTGGGGAGGGCACATGACAGGACACAGTCTCCATCCTTGTTCTTGTGTACCCTGTGCTCCATGTAACACCCACAGCAGCTGCACATTGGTACGTTTGGCTCTGTCACATTTGTCAGGATTCCAATGGGCCAGTGAGTGTCGCAGGCAGCTACAGACCCTGCAGCAGACCCAGATGTGAGAAAAGAGTTTGGCCAAGGTGAGCTGTATCTACTTTCACCCTGTGCTGGTTGCCATCACTGTTCCTGAATTCTTGGCTGGTCCAATGGAAGATACAAAAGGCTGTTCCACTGTGGGCAGGCCCTTCTTGCCTAGATGGAACTCATCTACAGTCATTTTATCTTCTGATGTTTGGCGTAATCAGAGTAGGTCAGGTTTGTTTAAGACAAAAACAGCCATGGCACCAAGAACCAGGAAATATGGATTTGGGACAAGGAAAGTTTTGGTGAGCCATATTAAAGATGGCAATGTAAGTATGCTTTACAAATGGAGTCATCTTGTATATATGATCAGGTTCTGCCTTTTTTCATTTTATGGGCTAAGAGATCATGTCCCTGGCATTAGATTTGAATTGCATTCTAAGTATGAAGCTGGTGGTTCTTTGTTCTGTATCTAGTATCACCCACTGTAAATTTTTCTTTTCCTGGTGAGACAGTCATAATTCTGTTTCCTATTCTATGAGAGGTAACCACACCCATTGTTTTTAAGGTGCAACAAAACAATGCTAGAACAAATGTGATTCCCTGGAAATGAATTTTGGTAGAATGTGATATAAAGGGGACCAGAAAAACAGGGGGACCCAGAGCAAGAAGGGGCAGTTCCTCATGTAAAAGGAGAGACAGAGAACATTCCGGCTTTCCTTCCCCTGAATGGTGTGCATGCATGCAAGGGTGCCTGTGTGTGTGTGTCTGTGTTTGTGTGGATGTGGATGTGTGTGTGTGTGTGTGTGTGTGTGTGTGTGTGTGTGTGTGTGTGTTTCAAATTCCAGATAACATAAGGCTGCAGAGACAAAACATTGCAAAGGAACACTGGAAAGAAGCTTCCCTCTCTTGTATAGAATCTGAGGCCAGAAGTTAAGGATTACTTGTGGATGGTTATGATGAATGATTCATTCAAAGAGGTCATTTATTCATAACCCCACAGTAGGAATATGCTTTATTTTAGGACTGCTAAAATCACATAAGTAATGTGAACTAATTAGAGCACAGAGAAAGGAGGTGGAGGAGGTCATTAGTCTGCTATTCACTTACAGCAACAGTTTTTTTCTCTTTTTCTCTCTGCTCACTCTCTCCATCTGTCATCTATTTTCACCTCTTGACTATGTTTTCATTGATTGCATTGCAGCTCCTCTTATATTTGACCCCAAAAGTAGTGACTGAGGGCCATGGCTTCATCTGCCGCCGTGTCCCCAGCTACCCTGACTTCCTTCATGCTCCATCTATCCCCTCAGTTCTATGAAGAACCCAGGGCTCATTCAGTACAATGTTTCCTCAGATAATCTATGGAGTCACTTTTTGGTATTTGATTCCAAATATTCCTCAAATAACATGGTGAAATTTGACATCCAGTTCCCAGAGAGGAGGATAGTTGAGGGGAGGCCAGGAGGTCGAAGGAAATTTGGGGTGTCACAGGCAGATATTTTGTTTAGTAGCATTCAGGCCACCAGGCAAGTAGTTGCCATCAGCACCTAGGCAAAGGCCAGCATATATGGGTGGCACAGAGGCAAATATAGGTGGAACACTGGCACACACAGGGACAGGTTCACATATAGACCAGCATAGGCTCTAGGAGGAGAGACATGCAGTCCTACAGCCAGCCAGACAGCCAGCCAGTTAGCCAGACTGATAGACAGCCAGCCAGCCAGCCAGCTAGCCAGGTAGACTGATAGACAGACAGACAGACAGGCAGACAGACAGACAGAGGCAGACTTGTGGTGGTGGAGGCCAAAACCTCTGACATCAAGGACATATTTTTATAGAATCACACAAAAGTGACTCTCTCACAGAAATAATTATATAACAGACTGCATTGCTATTTACTTTTAGGCTCCCTGGACATCTGGTCAGCTATTTGGTGCTGATTCCTCATGCCCAGATGTCTAGCCTTAACCATCTTGGCCCATGCCTGATCTCCATATGATCATCATGTTGTCTAAACATAGATTGGTACTTACGGCCCTGTGTTCCCTACAAATATTTGAAAGGATTATGAAAAAGATAATACAACACACAAAATGTCTCTGGGCACTGGAAATTAGCAGCCAGTGCTGCAGGCTGTTAGCATGATGAATGAAGATAAGGAAACAGACCTTCATCTGAAATTCTGTAAAATAGAAAGAAACAGAAGAATATTAGTTATTCCTACCTCAGCGAGAGATGACATTAAAATCGTAGAACTCTATAATTTTATTGGCTGTGTCATCCAGAACCTATAAAGGCCTCTAGGACTCATTAAGAACATTGGTAAGGTGAACCATGCAGCAGTAATTCTATCTTCCTCACTCTCTGAGGATTGCTATCTGGGAAAAGCTCCTACTCTAAATACCATCATGGTATTAAGAACCAAGGCAGAGGAACTGGAGAGACAAATCTGTGACTAAGAGCATGTGCTGCTCTTACAGAGGACCGGGGCTTGGCAGTGGCCATGCAACATCTGCAGGGAAGGGTATATGAGTGAGCCTATGAAAAACTCTTCTCACTTGGCAAGGACCTATGGTGAATTTGGTGGCCTCTACACTTATTACCTAGATCGCATGTGCTACAAGCTCTCCTTGCTTTCGCTATGCTCTCTATATTCATAGTGATATTTAGTTTTACTTTGTTGAATGCAGACAAGGCTGGGATCACACAGGCTGAAAGCTTTGTCTATGTTTTTCTCAAAACTCTTTCAAGGGGTAAAACCCTCCTTCCCTCCTTCTATCTCTCTTGATCCTCCAGATGTGACCATTAGTCCTGGGTATTTTGGGACAAGTAGCCATGTCCCTAGAGAAATAGCTACAGTCACACTGAGTAAGCCTGTAGCAGTGTGGAGAGCAGTGGGTCCTGCTTGCATAGCTATTCCAGGGAAGCTGTGTTTGATCCACAGAGACATAGGAAAATAGTTCTTGGAAAGTTGATATCAGGGATTGATGGGTGCATATCAGGAAAGGTTGCTTGGTACAATGAGCATATCTTTATCTGCAATTTAAAAGTATTATGACAAAGGATTGCTATTTGATGACTAGACTTATACAACTATGTAACCTCATTTGCTATCAGCTGGATATGTATGTGTTCATGACCCCAGGACCTGCAGGCTAGACACTTATTTTTGGGTTAATGAAATTGTGCTTTATAGTGAAAACTATGGTTGTGGGGGTTATTGTTCCAGCAGGAAGGGGAAGGGAAATTATTGCAGCATGGGTCTTAGAGCCCAGACTAGAGAGGTGACGGAATGAAGAAAGGACAGACACATAGACGTGGGTACACATGTACAGAAAAGCTGGGATCATGTGGGGGTCTGCTGCCACCACAGCCCAGCACCCCTGCATGTTTCTTAGGTGTAGCACAAGGAGAGAGTTGGCTAGTGTCAGTAGGAGGTCCCTGCAGGGGAGCAGTTTCAATGAGGAAGCTGCACTTGCTAGTGTTGCCTACACGGATGGATTGATTGTTTATAGAACTTAGACTCAGACTCCAGGAAAGCTTTGCTACCCCTCTTGAGCCTGGCCTATATGGAGAAATGTTATTAAAAAAAGACACTAGACCATTTGGATTAAGCTAATATGATGATAAAAATGGTGCATGAAGTCTTTGGAGGTGAGTCAATACTCCCCTAAGACAAAAGAAATGTCTATGGGAAAAGAGAGTATGCTCATATTCCTGCACATCCTGTGTGTCAAGCTGGGAGGCTAAATTTATTCTTACAATAATTGTAAGAATTACAATGGTAAGATTTGGTCTTCACGTGACTTCCTGTGGTTGGCCTGTGTCCTAGTCTATTATGTTCTGAGCTTGGTACTGTGTTCACTGCCAGTCAGTGAAGAGCTAACTGAGCTGATCCGCTCAGTTTTTTCAGTTCCTCTGACTTCTCAGCTACTGTGGAAGGTACATTTAGAGTCAGCTATTCATGCCAACATAGTATTCACTGAGTAAGGGGTCTACTAGAAGTTAGTGTAGACTTCTGACTATGAGCCTGATTTTTAGCAGTGATTAGCTTCGCTGGACTTGACTCGAGCAGTGCTCTGGAAAAGTAAGAAATTATAGAATATAGACAAGTGTCTGTGGAGTTCGCTTCTGTTCTTCTGTAAGATAGACAAAAAAAAAAAAAAAAAAATTCCCCGAGGGTGAGGCTGAGTTGGCAAAGTGTTCACCTTGGAGGTGCCAGGCCTAGGGTCTGATCCTCACTCAGCACCATATGAGCCTGGTATGGTGGTACTCACTGGAAATATTAATACTCTGGAGGTGGAGTCATCAGGAGAAGTTCAATGTCATCTTTGCACATAGAGGGACTTTGAGGCCAGTGTGGGCTAGAAATCCTGTCTCAATAAATAAAATAAACAAATATAATAAAACAAAATGACAATAATAGACCTGGTGAGTTCCTTGGAGCTCAATACCTTCTTAGTACGATGTATAGAGATGAGTGTTCCCTGGAATTCTTTGATGCTCCATGCTAGGGCACAGGGATAGAAGGTAAGCAAAGGAATAGGGGAGGGTTGCATATAAAGCTGGGGAAGAGGTATTATTCCAGGCAGAGTTCCTTACAGAGTCAGGGCACAAAGCAGAACAAACATCTGGACATTATGCACAGTCCTGGTCATGACTTTATGAATTTCACCTTCCCACAGAGTAGCTGGTCCATTCTGAAACTCTTTGCCCACTTTCAGCTGACTTTCCAGTGTTTCAAGCCACCATATTTCAAGGCAAAACAGTCATCAGATCCGATGGAATTACAGGTAAAAAAAATATAAAAACCCCTGAGATAGTTAAAGGGAAAAGCTGATTTTGAGGTGAGAACCGAGATGAAAATGGAGGGGGAAGATGGATTTTTTTCTTTTGGGAATACCAGTGGGTTCAGTCATCTGTGCCCCATTGTCCAGTTTCTTTCTTAGGTTCATAATCGTGCATGAGTTTCTTCTGGGGGCCATTGAGGAAATAGGCACCGTGGTCTCGGGTCTTGCTCTTGTCCCTTCTGTGTTTGGTACTTTTTTCATCAGTGCAACCAAATATCTGTGAAGAGGCAACCAGGGGGTGCTTACTTTTGCTCGTGGTTTGAAGAAGCCACCCTTCACAGCGTGAAAGCTTCTGCAGCAGAGTGTCAGGGCGCTGGCTCACTTCTTGGCAGACAAGAAACACAGAAAAGGACAGGCCAGAGCTCTTCTGGCTTTCTACCACCTGCTTCGTATCCATTCTGTGATCTCAGCTCAAGAGATGGTGACACCCAGCTTTGAGAGAGGGCATCCTCCTCAGTTGGTGCTCTGGAAATGTCCATTGAGACGTGTGTAAAGTAATGTCTCTCTGATGCCCTAGGCATTTGGGAAAAAAGTCAGATTGACAGTGGAAACAAGCCATTATACCATCCCAGTGAGTACCTCAGCTAAGGGGATCAACTCCAGGCTCAGTGTGCTTAACTGTCAGGAGACTGGGCTCTGCAATTGCATCAAAAGTAATTTCAATTCAAGTAAAAATAAAAAATATATATACAACTTTACATATGGAATTGCTCCATAGTTGGCAGAAATTCAGAAGAAATCCAAATATTTGAACAAGGTATTTCGAACATCGTTGGAAATTCATTTGGGCAAAGTCCTTTATCAGCATCTCTATGAAAGCACATCTTGTGTTTTTTCCGGCTTTCTTTTGTCTCTCCTAGATAGAGCACTTTGGTTGTGCACTCTTGAAGACTGTGTACTTACAACTGACGGCTTCCTTTGGAAGGCAGAATGGTGCCATGGCAGAGAACTAAACTTCAGAGTCAGATTTAAGCTGCAGTCGACTGGCTTTACATTAAACTGGCTTTGCAACTTAAGCAGTCCACTTGACCTCTCTGGCCGTGATTTTATTAAGATGGAATAAATGATATCTTTTATGACAGTGACCTTCTTCAGCATGCTCATTTTTGAACTGGAGAAGTATAAATGATTCACATCCAAGGCCGTCTTAAATTTTAAAGCCTGTCACCTAACACTTAAGTATTTCTTAGTCTCAGTTAACTTTAGAATCAGAACTGTGAAGCAAAGCTTAGTATTCTCCCAGTCTAACATGGGGCTAGACCAGACAGCAGAGAAAAAGTCAGTTCATACCCTCCACACAGGCTCAGATTGCCTGGTGACCAGGGCACATCCATATCAATGCTAGCTCTAATCACAAACATCAGATATCTGATCACAGCCTGAAGTAACAGTCCAGTGGTCTTTTAACCAACTTTAAAATCAAGACAACTTTTAAGTCCAAAAAAGTTGCTAAGATTTGTGTCACAAACCACTGGGAGAAAACAAAACGGATGAAACTCATGTGTCCTGCAAGTGCAGCCCTCAGCAGATAGTAGTACTTTTAATCACACAAAAGAGACTTTTAAGCAAGAGATTATCTTCACTTTTCTCTTTGGGCTCATAAAAATAATCTCAAAGTTCCCATCTGTAGGAAATAAAAACACTTGTCACCAAACTGATGATGTGAGCCCGATCCCCAGAACCCACATGAGAAGAGGGGAAACTACGTCTGTGAATTGTCCTCTGACCTCCATGTATGCTGGCTGTGGCATTTGTGTGAGTGCTCTCTCTCTCTCTCTCTCTCTCTCTCTCTTCCCCACCATACAAATAAATGTATATAAACTTTAAAAAGTTTCCATCTATAGAAAACTAAGGAGCAACATGTCATCACTTTTGCTAGCTTAAAATCTGCCCATTTTGAATTTTTATATATCAATACCAAAATATATTCGTATGTTTAAAATTTTCTATTTGATAGATATTGGCCTGTCATCATTCTGGTAACAGTTATGAATTTGGTATATGCCTGCTTTCATTTAAGTCATTCTTTTTTTTTAATTATCCAAGTTTTATTTAAACTGCAGCTGACCATAACCCTCTTGGTCAGATTGGAGACTGCTGCCTTGACTGAAGCTGGGATAAGGTTTTACATATATATATATATATATATATAATTTATTTTTTATTTCTTCAAGTTACATCTCAATCACAATCCCCTCCCTACTCCCCCCTCCAGTACCACCCTCCACTCTCTTCCCCCTCAAATCCCCCTTCCTCTTCCCTTTTTTTTAAAGTTTAAGGTATATCTTTCCCCCCAACAGCTCCCCCTTTCAGTCTAACAAATGGTTCTTTCTCTTATAGCAATAAATACAATACAAAACAACAGAAATAAATAGGCCACAATTATGACAGTTATATGGCTTAGCATACATTTCCAATGTCCAGTCCATATGCATCTGACACCTGACTTTAACATTCTACTATCTAACCATCTCCATGAGTTTAAAGTTCTATATCCAACTCAGCTTTCATACTAACTTGCATCACAATTTTAAAAACATCTTCTTAGATCCAGAACACCCTCTTAATTCCTAAACAACTCAAAATTTAACTATGAGACTCTAGCTATCTATTCTTCAACCACCTCAGAGACCTGAGAAGGATAAATATATCTGATTCTATAGGAAGTGCAGGGCCCCCAGCTTCCAAAACTAAGAAATGATATACCAGTGGCTGCCTGCACAGTTTCCATTTTCTCTCCATACATTACAGCATCAATCTTCAGCCGCTTGGTTCCGTTTGTCTGACAGACATTGATTGTAAAGCAGGAATTATGAAGGACTTACCTACCCTGTCTTGGCAGAGATAGGCTGTCATTTTAAGTCATTCTTTTTTTTTTTTAATAATTTATTTTTTATTTCTTCAAGTTACATCTCAATCACAATCCCCTCCCTACTCCCCCCTCCAGTCCCACCCTTCCACCCTCCTCCCCCTCAGCCCCACCATCCTCTTCCCTTCTTTTTTTTTTTTTTTTAGTTTAAGGTATTTATTTTTCCCCCCAACAGCTCTCCCTTTCAGTCCAAATAATGGTTCTTTTTCTTATAACTATAAATACAATACAAAACAACAGAAATAAATAGGCCACGATTATAAGAGTTATATGGCTTAGCATACATTCCCAATGTCCAGTCCATATGTATTTGGCACCTGACTTTAACATTCTACTATCTAACTCAGCTTTCATACTAACTTGCCTCATAATTTTAAAAATATCTTCTTAGATCCAGAACACCCTCTTGATTCCTAAACAACTCAAAATTTAACTATGAGACTCTAGGTATCTATTCTTCAAGCACCTCAGAGACCTGAGAGGGATAAATATATCTGATTATATAGGAAGTGCAGGGCCTGCAGCTTCCAAAACTAAAAAATGACATACCAGTGGCTGCCTGGACAGTTCCCATTTTCTCTCCATACATTACAGCATCAATCTTCAGCCATTTGGCCCCATTTCTCTGACAGACATTGGTTGTAGAGCAGGAATTATGAAGGACTTACCTACCCTGTCTTGGCAGAGCTAGGCTGTCGTTAAGTCATTCTTAAATGACCAAAACAGAATGATAATCATCTATGTATTTCAAATGACTGCTTGTCCTATCACAGTTGCTACCAACTTCCTGCACAAAGCTACAGGTGACTGATACATCTGATTTTTGTGTTTTATCACTTTATTTTAGTTAGGTATAAACCAGAACCCTTTATATACAAATGTATTATAGCCATGTTATAATTGCACTGATTTGGAGACACGATGTGACAATTTAATGCATACATACAAGGTGTAATGGCTTCAGGAGAGTGTTTAGTTTTCCTCTCTGTTTAGGTGTTTTGTGTTGGTAACCCTTGAGCTTTTCTAGTTCTTTATAAAGCATATTCAAAGTCTTTTTCAACTTTTGGATTTCAGAAGTTAGAATCTTACATCAGGAAATGGCAAAGTTACAATTATCATCTTTGTCATATTCCAGTGGTAGGACCAGGTCAGTGACCCTCATATCACAGCACAGAGTCGCAGTGTGATGGCCACTGGAAGGGTTTACAGAAGTGAGTGTAGAGGACAGGGGGCGCTCATTACAGACAGAGATAGATGAAGACAGAGGACCCCCGTGTAGGCCCACAGTCTAGGTTAGCATTGTACTATCCTCTAAAACTTCTAGAAGAAGCAATTTTTTCCTGAGGTACTTTGTCCTGGCCATCTTGGACTGCCTTTTACAGAAGGGAGAAATAGTGCAGTTTTGTTCTTTATCAAAAGCCTCCTGTTATATATATATATATATATATATATATATATATATAAGTATTAAGGTTTAGGACACCTAGAGACAGTAATGACCTTCTAATCAGTTCAGTTAAGTCTTTTCCATGAGCAGAGGGAGGCTCAGGCCCCATTCTTCTGAGTAGTAATTACATTCCTGCTGTTCCCACCATGTGTTTTACAATGTTATGAAGGAGGTCTGTCCAACCCCAATGTCCTCCAAGACTGATCATGTTCGATTTGCTACTGAGTAAATTTGACCTACTCAAATGAAAGGGATTATGGGACATAAGATATTATGGAAAGAGATATTGTGGGATATATTATGGGAAGAGATTTTGGAGTCTCTTCACAACCCACAGATGAAATCGGTCAGTGAATCTTCAGTTCTGTTTAAATAACAGAGAAAGCACTGCACCAAAAAAAGAAGGAAAGCCATATCATGGCAGCAAACATTGCCTTATCTCTGTGGGCTTGTCTTTGTGTGTGTAAAAATAGATGAAGGAGACCAGAATGCACTGGAGGTCCCAGAGACCTACGGCTGTGGAGTGACTTAGCTATAAAATATCATTTGCTATTATTACCTTTCTGGGTGATTTCTTTTTAAAATTACATTTCTTTATTTATTTTGTGTATATGGATGTATGCAGATGTGGACATGCCACAGTATGGCATGTGGAAGTCAGAAGCAATGTGAGGAAATCAGTTCTCTCTTTCCACTATGTGGATCCTGGGAACTAAACTCAAGTTGTCAGGCTTGGCTGCAAGCTTCTTTACCCACTGAGCTATCTCACCAGCCTTCAAGTGGATTTCAAGATACATCTGCTTTGAGATAGTCTCATGTTCAACAGGAGTAAAAAATAGTCACAGTGTGACTTAAAATTATTTATTTATAACATATACTTAGTTTAGCATAGTCTTGTCCCTCTTATTTAATCTTCCATCTTCCCCTTCCTTCCCCTTCTATTTGGTCCTTTCTTCTGTAGACCATGATACTTTTATTTTCATTTAACATATACATATATGACTATTTTTGGAGGATGGCAGTTTCAAGACAGGCTTTCTCTGTATAGCCCTGGCTGTCCTGTAGCTCTCTCCATAGGCCAGGCTGGCCACAAACTCACAGAGATGTGCCTACCTCTGTCTCCAAAGTGCTGGGATTAAAGGCAAGCAGCACTCCTGCCTGGCTTGAGTGTGTGTGTGTGTGTGTGTGTGTGTGTGTGTGTGTGTGTGTGTGTATGTCTGCAAATTCTAGAGACCACAATGAGAGAACATGAATGAAAACTTTTTTTGTGTTTTGGTTTTTGGTAATAACTTAGTGTAGGGGCTTCACTGTACAAATGTGTAGTCTTGCTTTTGGATAGAACCCCTATTGTTTGTCTAACACAAGAAAAACAGATTTCAGGGCAATGGAAACTATTTTGATGTGGGCTGTTGCCATGTGTCTAAGAATGTTAAGAGATATGTGCCAGAGAGTGGGGTGGGAAAAGAATGCTTTTAAATTGTTTCTTACCTGTTTTACTGAGGAAGCAAGAGCCACTTTGTGGATACAGCTCAGATGTCTCCAGAGGAGGTGCAGAGTTTGGGTTGCAGAGAGATGGAAAAGGTGAGGCATAGGTAGGACTATAGGGAATTTTCTAGTAAGCAACAGGGTTCCACCAGACATCAGCTAGCAAAGCACCAAAGACAGAGGCCACTCTGTGCTGGTGCCTCATCCTAAAATGGGGAGTGCTGGAACTCAGCACAACACCTAGCTCCCTCTAGAAGGCTTAGCAGGTGGAGTGAAGTCAAAAGCTGAGCTCTCTCCAGAGGGCTTTGGAAGACATTCTCTTTGGATGAATCCTTAAATTTGGAGCTTGTAGGGAAGAATACTTGAAAATAACTTCCAAGAGTTGCATACTACCTTGAAAGATTGTCACTTGCTTATAAATTGCCTGTTTTTGGCTTGCCCTTTTCTGCAAATTCGCCATGTCCTTCACACCATGCCAGTTAAAGCTCTTATGTCTTGAATTTTAGGGTTAGTTCATTCTCCTTCTTCTGTCTTCTTATTCTAACTCCTTGAGAGGAAGGATTTTCCTTCTATCCTAGTTAGGCAGCCATGTCTATGAACTAGCCAACTCACAGGGCTTGGAACATATGATTTTATTATGTTTTCCTGTTGCATGCACAGGATATCTTAGAAACACAGTGAAGGCTGGAGAGATAGAAAGATTGGTAAAGTATTTTACCAACTCTCGAGCAAGAGGACCCAGTCTCTAGAACCCATGTGAAAAGCTGAGCTGTGTGGTGTGTGCTAATAACCTACTGCTGGGGAGGCAGAGACAGGCAGAGAGACCTGGAGCTTATGGGCCAGTCAGCCTGGCCTAATGGGTGAACTCCAGGCCATTAAAATGTAAAGTGGATGGTCTTCCTGTTTTGAGGAATGGCATCTAAGTTTGCCCTCTGGACTACACACACACACACACACACACACACACACACACACACACACACACATACACACACACAAATACACCACACCACACCACACACCCACAGCAAGTGCCCAGAAAGAATCTGGTACAATCTAAGAATTGTGAGAAAGAAAAAGTACAACCTTTTCTTATCTATTGCAAGGTTTATGACTGAAACATCTATGAAGAAGGACAAGTGGGCAAACACATATATATTTAATGTATGTTGTAAATGGCAGCTATGCTTCCAAAAAGGGAAATTCAGAGAAACAGGGAAATCCGTGTATTTTTATAGTAAATGTGATGCAGAGCTGGGTAGCCAAATAGCCCATGAACAGCAGGAAACAAGGGGGGACTTAGCAAAACTGTGTGTTCAAGATATACTCCCTATCTGTCCTTCAGAGGTAAGGGCGTCATTTTCCTTTTCTAACAGAAGTGTGTCTCTGGACAGTGTCCTTATGCTCTACATTGTGGAATATCGGAGAGCTTTATAGTCTGCTTTAGGGGGAAAGAAGGGGTGAAGAGAATATGAATCTCCCAGATTTTGTTTCTCAAATGTCAGTATGTGGAGTTGTATCACATCCTGACCACCTCCAGACCTTATGTCTTGTCTCATCATGGGAAAGGATGATGAATGCATGCATGTGTTCACTTATGGGGACTAGATCTTTCCTGGAAGAAATGAATGTTCCTTAGAGGAGCAGATGAGAGATACAATAGTCATGAAAAAGTTGGTCTAATGTCTCTCTTGTAACAGATATGAGCTGAATTTTTCCCGATTGATGCTAGGATTTCTTTTTGGAGAATACGTCTTTCAACGAGGGGCATTAGGAGACAGATTCTTCCTCATCATACTTGTTGTTTCTCAAATGTCTTCAGATCAAAATAATCTTTATATTAATATCTTGTTGTACAGGCACACCCTGCACTGAGGATACTTCTGTGTAACAAGTCTGCATTCTTCTGTAAAATTTCTTTTTCTTTCTTTCTTTTTTTTTTTTTACTGTTTTTAGTGCTGTCACTTGATTTGCAATGGTGCATCTTTAACTTTTTTCTAATATTGACGTTTTATTATTTGTATGTGTGTGTGTGTGTGTGTGTGTGTCTAAGTGCACAGGAGTATAGGTGTCCTTGGTGGAAAGAGGTGTCAGTGATTTCTAGGTAGAAATATAGACATTTGTGAACTGTCTGCCATGGATGCTAAAATTGTACTTGGGTCCTCTGCAAGAGCAGTGTACACCTTAACTCCAACCCAGACATCTTTAAGTTTGAATCTTAACAGTGATTCTGAGTCTTCTCTAGCTATCAGGACACAATCATCCTTCCTCTGTGACTGACCACCTTGGCCCAGCTCCCACACCTCTGCTTAATCTGGTCCTGCACAAGACAGTATCTTTCTAAAACTACAGTCAGTACCTGGTAGCAGCCTAGGTGGGAGTTAGCAGGCTTGAGGCTCATTGAGGATGAATGTCTTCCTCGTGTTTAGCTTTGGACTCCAATTTCCATGTCCCAAGCAAATGCAGTAAGTTTAAGGAAGAGTGAATATCACACTTGCCACTACCTAGGATTTGAAATACCATGTAAAGAATGGAAGAATGATCAGAATTGTGCCTCACTTGAGATCTGAGAAGACACAGTGGGTCATGGTGGTACACATCTGTAATCATAGCACATAGGATTAAATCAAATAAAATATAATTTATTAAATTTTAATAAATTTACAGAGACAGGAGAATGAGGAGTTCAAGGTCATTTGGAGCTACATGCTAAGTTTGAGGTCAGCCTAGCCACATGAGGCACCGTCTTAAAAATACGTGCCACAGTACCAACCTGCCAGGCAAGGTAAGTCTATGGTGCAATAGTGATGTGTTTGGGGATGACGAACTGATTTCTGGTTCGATTTGAGGCCTGCTTTATGGCTAGAGGTCACAGGCCTTAGGACGGAATATACTGCTGTTTTGCTAAATCAGATATTTTGCTAAACTGCCTTCTGAATATTCATGCTTGTACTCATAGACCAGTGTAGGTCTCTTTAGCAGTGGGCAATGCTTAAAGCAGGGAAGCACAACTTGCTGAAGTGCAGAGAATGGATGGCTATTGAGTACTCAGCCCTAAGGGGGGAATCTTCATTGTCCCCTAAAGGGAGTGGGAGCATTGTAAGAGCCAGAGGGTGGGGAGGAGTGTTGTGACGTGTTGTCTTCTGGATTTGATACGGCCTTTGCAGACATGAGTACACAGCAGCTTTAACAGTCTGCATGAGAACTAAACACACACAGAGACACACACACATGCACACATACAAAGGAGATAACGAGAATAGAGTGGGAGGTAGATAAGAGAGTACTATCAGTAAATATATATGACCACAATTCATTATACATAGACATAAAAATCATCAAAAATGAAAAATTATGTATATATTGGCAGGTGAGATACTTTTTTTCTTTAATTTTATCTATTTATTAATTGTAACATCCTGTTTACAGACCCCTCTTCCCTCTCCTCCAATCCCACCCTCCCACCCTTAATCCCCACTCCCCTCCTTTTTCTTAGAGAAGGTACCCCACCCACTAACCCTCCCCAGTACTTCATATTGCATTAGAACTGACTGCATCCTCTTCCACAGAAGCCAGTCAATGCAGCCCAGCGAGGGGAAAATTATCCGACTGTGGGCAACAGGGTCAGTGTCAAAGATAGCCCCTGCTCCAATTGCTAAGGGGCCTACATAAAGACCAAACTATCCCTCAGCTCCATCAGTGTTAGGGAGCCTTGGTTCAGTCCATGCATGTTCTTTGGTTGAGGTAACCCAGCTCAGAAAGACACAGATGTTATGAACTCACTTATAAGAGGCCATTAGTAGTACAGGACAGGACAACCATCCTACAATCCACAGACCCAAAGAAGTTAAGTGACAAGGAGGGTCCAAGGGAGGATGCTTGAATCTCACTCAGGAAGGGAAAATGTAGTCATCGGAAATAGATGAAGAAAGGGAACTGGGAAGGAGAGGTAGTGGGGAGGGGATTTAGGGTGGGGTTCATGTAGGGGAAAGCAGGGGTGGGAGGTGGTAGGGCTGAGAGATACAAGGGAAACTGATGGGGATGGGATCTCTGGGACAAACTGCAGACCTGGGATGGGGTAGGCTCCTATGAGGATATATGGGTAACTCTAGCTGAGAATCCTAGCAGTGGAGGATATGGAGACTGAAGTGATCATCTCCTAAAGCCAGGAAGGACTGCCAGTGGAGGGAGGGGGACATCAAACTACCCATTAAACCCTTGATCCAAAATCTACCTTGCCTACAAGACATGAAGGGATAAGGATGGAGCAGAGATAGAGGGAATGGCTAGCCAATGAATGGCCCAACTTGAGACCCACCCTATGGGAGAGAGCCAACCCCTGAAATTATTAATGATATTCTGCTATGATTGCAGACAGGAGCATAACATGACTGTCCTCTGAGAAGTTCCACCTAGCAAAGGATTGAAATGGATTCTGAGACCCACAGCCAAACATTAGACAAAGATCTGGGAGTCTGTGGAAGAGTTGAGGGAAGGACAGAGGCACAGGAAGGGGACAAAAACTACACAAGACCAACAGAGGCTACTAACCCAAGCCCATGGAGGCTCACAGAGATTAAACCATCTTTTTTTTCTTTTATTGAAAATAAAGTTTTTGTTCATTTAATATATCCTGATTATAGTTTCTCCTCACTACATTCCTCCCAGTTCCTCTCCACCTCCTCTCCCATTCAGAATTTTTCACTTTTTATGTCTCATTAGAAAACAAACAGGTTTCTAAGGGATAATAGTAAAATAAAATAAGATAAAACTGATGGAGTAGTGTTAAGCATTCTAAATGTTAACTGGTCCTGCCTTGCTGTCTGTTACTTTAATTGACTCTGTCTGATTGGTTAAATAAATGCTGAGGCCTGAGATTGGGCAAAGACAGAGAAAGGTGGGACTTTCTGAGATTAGAACAGGAAGCCTGTGTTTTAGACAGAGAATTAAAGCATTCCAGGCAGGAGCAGGAAGAAGGAGGCACATGCCATGCGTTAGAAAAAAGAACCTCATTCCACATGGCCAGGAACATGGGCATATCATGGAGAATGGCAGTCCAAGGGGATGTATGTATATATGAGGTCATATTTGGGTAATAGAATTAAGAGCTAGCTTAGGTCTAGGATTGCACAATTCAGGCCAAGGCTTGTTAAAATCCATGTGGTCTCCGTGTGCTCATTTATAATGGATGCTTAAAGATTAACAGCCATGAACCAATTAACAATAATCTAAATACTGGCTGAATAGTTTAATTAGCCATTTTTTTTTTTTACATAAAACACTTCAGAATCAGACAAAACAAACACAGAAGAAAAAGAGCCCAAGAAAAGGCACAATAAATCAGTGTAGACGCAGAGACCCACTATTTCCCACACTCAAGAATCCCCCAAAAACATTAACCCAGAAGCCATACTATATCTGCAAAGGACCTGTAAGACTGAAAAAAAAGGATAAAATTTTAAAAAGAAAGAAAGAAAAAATCCCCTAACATGGCATCAAGAGATAAGGAACCTCCAAAGATGCTATTGAGTTCATTTTCTGTTGACGATCTACTGCTGGGCATCAGTCTACCCTTAAAAGTAGTTTGTTTCCCCAGAAGACTTTCTTGGAGTGTGAGGACCCCGGGAAATGGAGGCTAATGAGAAATGCCTCATGGCTGGGAAAATGAACGTAACTTGTGGGAGATATCTAAGATGGCACCAGCTGGAAGATGCCAGGGAGGAGTTAAAGCTTGATCATGGGTATAGCTGATTGAGTGAGCAAGACTTCTGTACTTGTGACCAATGCATGATTATCATGTTACCAGGCTTATGTTATGTGATGTAATGGGATGACCTTTAATGTGACTGGCACACATGGACTCATGTGGAAACACCCATTTGGTTCTGTATATAAGCTAGGGGACAAAATAGTAAAAACAGATAATGCTTAGACATTACCCCTGTCATGTCTGTTTGTCTTTGGAATGAAGGCTGGAGAGTCAGGCGGGCAGTACACTCACCTTTTCCCTGGGACCCCCTTATGTGGTGATCACCCTGTAGGGGGCCCTGAAGCATTGGAGGAATGTAAATTTTCATTGGCAAGTGGTTATAAATTGGAGAAAACTTCTGGGTTAGGGATGGGGGGTGTGTGTCTCCTTTTCTTTTCAGTTCCTTCCAGTTCCTTTCCTTTCAGGACCCTATCTGATGCAGGCCCTGTGCATGCTGTCTCACTCTCTGTGAGTTCATTTGTAAGTCAGTCCTGCTGTATTTAGAAGACCCCCATATTCTTGGTGTCCTCCACACCCTCTGGCTCTTACACTCTTTCTGCTTCCTCTTCTACAGGGTTCTCTGAGGCCCAAGGGAAAGGATTACATAGAGACATCCCATTTATGGCTGAGTGTTTCAAGGTCTCTCTCTCTCTCTTGCTGCATATTGTATGGCTGTGGGTCTCTGTATTTGTTTCATCTGTTGCAGGAGGAAGCTTCTCTGATGATGGCTGACCAAGGCACTGATCTATGAATGTAGCACAATGTCGTTGTAGTTATTTTATTGCTGTGTTCTTTAAGAGAACAGTAGAATTTCATTTTAAGTTAGGTCCCCAGGCTATCTAGTTTCAGGTTTGTGGTCACCCACACAGTCTGCCTATGCTTCCTGAGTGCTGGGATTAAAGGTGCATGCCACCATTGTCCAGCTCAATGTCTTTCTTATTATGTGCCAGGAGCACTTTCTTCTCTGTTCTAGTATATTTGTTCTGTATGCTTCCTGTTCCTTGATAGAACAAGGAACAAGGTTAGGGAAATTTCCTTCTATGTGTTTGTTGAAAATATTTCTTTGATCTAGATTTCTTCTCCTTCTATGCCTACTATTTGTAGATTAAATCTTTACGTAGTTTTACAGATTTCCTGAACATTTTGTGCCTTGGGCTTTTCAGATTAAACATTTTCAGGTGTCCATTGTATTCTATTGTGTCTTCAGTGTCTGAGAGTCTGTCTTCCATCTCCTGTATGCTGTTGGTGAGGCCTGCCTCTGAGGTTTCTTTTTGATTTCCTGAATGTTCTTTTCCAGATTTCTTTCAGTGGGGTTTTCTTATTGATTCTATTATCATTTTCAGGTTTTGCACTGCTTTATTCTTTTCCTGTTACTGTTTGATAGTGTTTCATAGATGTTCATTTCCTCTGTAAGACCCTCCATTGTATTTATAAAAGTCCCATTAAGGTTTCTTTCTTGTGTGGCAGTTATCTGGCAATTGTCAATGCCTATTGTGATGGTTTCATTGCATCTAGTGTAGACATATTTTTCTTCTTAATGATTGTGTCTAGGTGTTTGTGTTTGGGTTGATTATAATTCTAGGGGCTGATAAATACTCTTGTCTTTGTTGGGTGATTGTTTTGTTTCTTGGTTTCTATTGCATTTTCTTATTTTCAGGAGGGTGTGCTGGTTGTGTGTAGGCTGTTAGGGAATTATTCTGGGATTCTTCTAGGTGTGGACATTGGAGCTCCTTATAAAATTGTATTTCTAGGTGTTGGGAACTGACACTTAGGAATGGGGATGGGCTAGAAATGGGATGGCTGAGGAGGTCTACAGGATGGAAGAAAGCAGGGTGTACTACAAGAATCTGCTTAGTCCTCAAGGGATGGGGACCAAGAGTGAGGGGAGGCCAGAGCAAATAGTCTGCTACAGACTTGGTAATGAGACTAAGGATTGGATTTGGAGGGGAGGAGGGAGAGTGAAGATCTGAAGCTAGCCTACCTGCTTGGCTGGCCCATGTGCTTCTCTGGTAGCCTTGGTTGTTGGGTTCCCAGGAAATCCCTGCTGGAATTGAGGTCTGAGATAACATGATGAGTGAGGAGGAAAGCTGGAGAAAAATAAATGTGCGATCCACTGAAGAGGAGGATAGTAGGGAGGAGGGCACAGAAGATGGTCTGCTACAGACCTGGGAATGAGTCTATGGATTGGATTTGGAGAACAGGGAGATATGAAGGTCTGTAGTTAGCCTACCTGATTCCCTGTCTGGGGTGGCATGTGGTCTCCTAGGGAATGGCTTGCTGGTGTTGAGGGCTGGGATAAAGAGATCCAGGAGAAAGGAAGGTTAGAGGAGAAGATGGAGATGGGGCTGAGAAGAAGGGGAGGTGATAGCAGGAGGTCTGGTACAAACCTGGGGATGAGACTGGGGGATTGAATTTGGAGGAGAGGTGAAGGACTTCAGTTAGCTTACTAGCCTAGCTGGTTCTATGAGATGAAATATTTCTAATATGTTGAAAGATCTTTTACCACAGCTATTACAAGGAGTTTTTTTAATTTTTATTTTATATTATTTTTTGAGAAAAGAAATTACAAGCCACATTTATGTGGTGAGAGGATCTGACTTAGGTAAAGCCTCCATGTTGAGTCTGGTCAGAAGATTAGTTGGACAAAAAAAATGTCGGCTACCTACAAGGTAATACTTCCTCCTTCAAGATCGGGACCAATCAGAATTATACAAGTATCTCAGACCTTGAACACCAGCCAATCCCAATGAGGTTCACATAGCCACAACTAGAATTCCCCTAAGTGCCTTAAAAGGAGCCTGTGAGCTTCTCTCAGGGTCTTTGCCATTTTGTATGAATGGTCGACCCCAGCATGCTGATTGTTTCTGCAGAATAAATGTTCTTTGCTTTTGCATACTATTTGAGTCTGAGATCTTCCTTCAGCGATTCTTGGACCCTTATGTAGCTCAGATCTTGAGCAAGAGCCAAAAGTTGCTAAGAATACCCTTCTGTTTTTCCATCAGAATCTGTTTCTTGTAAGCATTGACTTGCTCACTGAAGGAAGGATGGTAAAGGTCTGAAATAGAGCTCAGCTCTGCTCATCTCAGGAGCAGAAAGAAAAAGGCTTTGAATGAGTCCAGGGCAGCCATGGATCTGTTATACAGAAATCCTGTTTCAAAGAAAAACTCAAACAAACAGACACCACCCCCCCAGAAAAACAAACAAGAAAAGCACACATTGAACCAGGTAGTGATGGCACATACTTTTAATCCCAGCATTTGAGAGGCAGAGGTAAAGGCAGGAGGATGTCTGTGGGTTCGAAGCCAGCCCAGTCAACAGAACTAGTTCAGGACAGCCATGCCTACACAGTGAAACCCTGTAAGAAAAGAAAAGCACACATTGAAATGTGCTTTCTGGCAGGGCAAAGGGGCACATGTCTGTAGTTCTAGCCTTCATGAGGCTTAATTAGAATGGTTAGGAATTCAAGGCCATAAGCTAAGTGGTCATTTGAGACCAGTCTGAACTACATGAGCGCTTGTCTCAAAAACATACAAACAAACAAACAAATAAATAAAAACAAAAAATAATAACCAACCCATCAAGCAAACAAAATCCTAATAACAAAACCAAAACCCAACAACAAAGCAAACAGCAAATGGCAGATCTAACGTAGGGCTGTGGAATTAATAAACCCCACAAGTGAGGTTTCTGATTTGAATTAACTGAGTGCTGTTTCAAGTCTCAGAGATGGCCATCAAGATGGTGCCGCAGGTGCAAGTGCTTGCCTTTGAAGTTTAACCACCTGAGCTCCATTCCCGGTACTCACGAGGGAAGGAGAGGACTGGCTCCGTAAAGTTGTCCTCTGATGTCCGCACATACTCTATGGTATGCACAAACCATGCACGCACACACACACGTACACACACCTGCAACAGCAACTGCTACTACCACTGATAAATAAAAATCCATCGATGTCGTTATTTGCATAGCGGCCCCACCCAGAAGTAATTCTATCCAGACTGAGTATTCAATCCAGAAGGGGCGTCTTGATCTCTCTTACCTGGTGTGTTGTTTGAGTCCTGTAAAGACCACATTAATAACACGTGGAAAGCGATTTTCTGGGTCATGCTCTGCACTACAATAAATATGGATTCAACCAGGAAACCGAGAGCCTTAAATTGCTTACTCTTCTTCTGTAGTTCTTTCTGCTGTGGCCCAGATCGTTACACAAGCAAATAAATCCTTTTAATTGGCCCACTCCCCAGGGGGCAAACAGCCCACCTCAGCAAGCCATCACGGGGACGGGTGGAGGCTGCTCAAGTGGGGTGCATCCCGCTGAACAATTTTTTTTTTTTGCTTTTATTTTACCAACTGATTTTTAAAAGGCGGCATTGTAATTTGGCATTAAATATTTAAGAATGATATTAAGGTAAGATTGATTCATTTAGCAGGCATAATGGAGTGGGAAAGCCACATGGAGCGACTAAAGGGCTTCACAGTGGGAAATCTATGCTAGCAGGCATCAATCCGCACCTGGTAATGGCCTTGAATAGGCTCGCCCTCTTGCTATTTAAATAAATTGATGTGCAATTCATCTGCCGCTTAGAGCCTCTGGAAACGCACTGTAGTAACGCTATTCGTTGGCAAGCATCCCAATGAAGTGCCTGGGCCATTCATCAGAGTGCCGGGTGTCCTTCAAGTTGTTGCCAAGCTTCTACCAGTTACCAAAATGGCAATTTGCTCTCAAAGGGCCTTCAGTGGGTGGGTGGGGACAGCAGGACAAGTGGACTAGGGCAACTGGAGTTCAAGTCCTGACTTCTCCACTGACATAGATGAGAAGAATAACATGCCCACCTGACCTACTTGGGAGGCACAAGCCAAGATGAAAATGAAAGCACATTTCACTTTAAAAGTGCTGTTCCAATTATGAGTTATCGCTAGGAGCATGATTCTTGCTGGGGTGCCTAAATGCCTGCCATTTATTTCTCTTAGTCTATACTGTTCCCTCTTCTACCCGTTTTCATCTCGATCAGATTATGTTAGAGCGGGGAGAATAAAAGTGTCCACTTTACATAGGTTTGTATTTCTTGGTACTAAAATGCCCAGACAAATCTTGTGGTTTTATTAGCCACTTCCTGGTGACGTGTAAATCAATAAGACAGCACTTTAAGGCACGAGAGATAGGAATGATTGTGAGGAACAGCCAGCTAATTTGAGGCTTTTAATAGACTGCTGTTGATTTCCATCACTTTAAAGCAAAGTTGCTCCTTTCTTCAGACTTTCTCTGTTGGATGTGTTTTGCAGACTGGTTGTAGAATATGGGTATCTGATTTATGCCGTTATTTTAGAGGAATGTATTTCAACAAATCAAGTGTGTGTTTTGCATGGGGATGGGAATTCAGTAAGATGAAGCATGTACTTAAGGAAAAAAGGGTTTTGTGTGTGTGTGTGTGTGTGTGTGTGTGTGTGTGTGTGTGTCTGTGTGGAGTGTGTATGCGCATGTGTGAGTGTTGGTGCCCGAGGAGCACAGATCACCTTGGGCTGGAGATCCTGCCAGTTCCCTGCTGGCTCACTTGAGAGCTAGATGCTGACTTGGGTCCTCTGCAAGAGCTTTGCCGTCTTAGCTGCTGAGCCATCTCTCCAGTTCTAACTTGCGAATATTTTACATTTCTTACATTGTCTGCCAGAGAAAACTTTAAGACAAGCAGTAAGAAAGTTTATAAGTATTGTCTTTGTGGTCTTCAGGTCTCTGCTGATTCGACTAAAGAAAAGTTCCCAGTAACCCACTTAAAATGCCCTGAGAGAGGGCATGTTGTACCAACTATGTTGACTTAACTTGTTTACTATTCTGATACTTTCATCGTTTGCTTTTCTAATTATTTTCCCAACATTATTAAATATAATAATTAATAAGATGGCTGACTCTGGTGGCTGAACACCACTTTGTCATTAGCATCTAATATACTTCAGTATCCTCCCTGATTAAACATGATGGCTGGCTTAATCAAATGAAGTTATTACATTTAAAGACAAGCAGAACAGCGGTGGTTTAGATACCCAGTGAGCCCCTATGCTATGTCAGCTTTTATGAAGCAAGGTGATACTTTCTAACCCCCTATAGCCAGTAGCTATTCTATGGTCTCTAACTCATCTCTCTGTGAGCCTTCCCTTGCTGATTTTCAACTTTCCTGGGTGACTCTGTCCAGAATATAAGTTTCAGCAAGAATCGAATTGATATCAAGGTCTATTTGCAAACAAATCAGCATGTAAAAAGAAGTGTTGGTTACATGCGTCATTCTCTTGCCAAATTTGTTTAAAACAGAATTTCTGATGTATTCATATATTATAACATAAAATAATATCCACTCATATGCTCCCATCTGTGCATTCTTCACAAGACATTAAGGCAGAAATAGCTTCAGTATGCTGCTGTGCATTGCATATTGGTGGCCCTTTGCCTCAAAGTCATATGTTGAAGCCACAGGTCTCAATGGGATGCTATCAGAGGTATCCAGGAACTAAGTAGTGTCCTCCTACTTAAGGCTACAATCAGAATACGTTGCCCAAAAACCAGGAACCAGGAAAATGATGCTACTAGACATTGATTTTCTCAGTCCCTTGATTTTAGGTTTTCACCTTCCAGATCTGTTCACATTCAGCTTCTTAAATTGTGACAAGTAACTGAAAGGTAGGGTTGCAAAATTTCTGAACATGGGAAAAGGTATCTGACCTGCAAGGACCAACAATTGATTAACAATCAATTGTGCATCAACTCTGAATTAATTGACAATCAATTATGCAGTGAGGGGTTTCTGTCAAGGCCCGCCTCTGTGCACGGGCCAGCTTCAGGGCAGCCTTGGTTCTGAGGTACACAATATTACCCTGCAGATGCTGCCATGCTATCCAATGTCAACATAACATGCATACATGACACAGCTCAGCTCTGATTCCAACTACTGCAGTGTTTTCAACTGTACATGCATAAGTTTCAGTTCTTACAGAAACACAATAGTTTAACTGTAGAAAACAAGTACTTTATACATCTTTTTTTTTTCTTGTTTACTGTCACTTTTCAGCATGTATCACAGTTTATTCTGAGTGGAGTCATTCAGAATGCTTGATTTTGCAAATTGCTGTTTGAGTTGGTAATGAGTTTTTATAAAATGCCATTAAGTGAATTTTGAGTTGGGATTAGAACAGACTTTCCAACAATTTCTCATACTGCTCATATGAATTTAGGCAATTCATATGAATTCGTGTAAAGTGGAGATTTCAGCACTGATGGTTATAAAATCAAAATGTTCATCAACTCTGAAAGGCATTGAAGACCTGTACATCCTATGTATACAATAATCAGGTGAATTAATGTTCAAATTAATTCTTGTAAAAAGAAAGTACACACCTGTTTTATTAGTATAAAATTTGCTTTCATCTTTAACATATGGTAAAATTATATGCATATGAAAGAATAGTGTTTTAAAACAAATCTCTTTATGATGTATTATCACTCAGAATTTGATCTACTTACCATTTTATTTGTCTAAATATCTAGGATTGAGTAAATGTGTTTTAGGTGAAAACAAATCACTGTTGAAAGGCACTTAGGAACCCCTGCTTCAAACCACTTCATTTATGACATTTTTGTAGCAGCCTAAACTGAAATATACTCATTTTTATGGTTGTAGAATAGTAAAATTTGACCAAAAAACCCCCTAAAAGTTAAGATAGATAAATTCTGACCAGGTGAATCTTGAGTGTACAAAAATAACACTGCAACATCAATAGTCAACTATTCTTGTTACAGAGGCTTCAAGGGACCTCTGGCCTGGTTGGGCAAAAACATTTCAAATTCTGCAGGCCTCTTTTCCAGCTTCAAAAGGCATTTCAAACCATCCTCACTGCTGGAAAAGCTTCTCATACAGTTCCTTTGCATTTCCCAGGAATAGGAGGGTAGAGACCCAGAGCTCATGAGCCTGGAGTATGAGTTGCAGTGGAGAGGGAGACAGGGATAGTAAGCGGGCAATTTGGTTTGGGAGAAAGGAACCTCCAGCCTCATAACTGTGAACTCAATGCTGACCTGTTATTGTGCATGATAACATAGAAGTACACATAATATTAGAAAACACAGTTCCCCTAGTTGGGCCTATATCTCAGTTAGTAAAGAGATTGCCTAGCATGCATGAAAATCTGAGTTCAGTCCCTACCATTGCATAAACTGGAGGTGGTGGAGATATATGTCATCTCAGGACTAGGGACGTGGAGGCAGGAGGAACAGAAATTCAAGGTCAATCTTAGTTACATAGTGAATTTGGAACTATTCTGGGAAACATGAGATCCTGTCTCAAAAAACAAACACATACAGAAAAAAACATAGCTTTCCCCCAAGAGAAAGTTGAAACAGGGCTAATCTTTTGTCAAAAATGTTTTCTTAGACTGTCATAGTACCTAACAAAATGGCAAGCTTGGATGACTATTAGTTTGCATTTTTTAATTATCCTAAACACTTTGTGACAGTTGGTAGCAAAAGGCCGAAACTTCACATTTCAGTTTTAAGCATTACCAGGAACAATACCTTTAAGAAGCATTACCCTTAATTTTCTATCAATATACAAAGATCAATACCAATGTGGCCAAATATAATCTTAATTTTATATCAATATACAAAGATCAATACCTATGTAGCCCAATACAATCTTAATTTTGCATCAATATACAAGGGTCAATACCATTGTGGCCAAATAATATTTTAATTTTGTATCAATATACAAAGGTATAAGAGCATATTCAATAATCTGCCCTTTTTTCTTGATCTTTCATATAATCAGAAATCAAGTTGCTAAGAGACAAGCAACATTTGCTTATCTAAATATAAGAGATAGATAGGGGGTCTTCAAAAACCTCAAGAGATCTGCAGAATATGGCATTCAAAGATTTTTTTTAACTGAAGATTTGTTTGATATCGAGATATGTCAGCTCCTGACAGCACCCTCTATTCTACTCCGAGTAGAAGATGAGTATCGAAGAATCTCCAGTGTGAGATGGTTGAATTAGTGGCAAGCCTATCTCTTGTCAAGAAAAACCCCTTGCTTCAACTGTAGACAGAATGCTGTCCATAAAGGACAAAACTTGGAAGCAGGTAAGTCGACAGCCTAGCTCTGCCAAGACAGGGTAGGTAAGTCCTTTATAATTTCTGCTCTACAATCAATGTCTGTCAGAGAAATGGGCCCAAATGGCTGAAGGTTGATGCTGTAATGTATGGAGAGAAAATGGGAACTGTCCAGGCAGCCACTGGTATGTCATTTCTTAGTTCTGGAAGCTGCAGGCCCTGCATTTCCTATATAATCAGATATATTTATCCCTCTCAGGTCTCTGAGGTGGTTGAAGAATAGATAGCTAGAGTCTCAGTTAAATTTTGAGTTGTTTAGGAATCAAGAGGGTGTTCTGTGTCTAAGAAGATGTTCTTAAAATTGTGATGCAACTTAGTATGAAAGCTGAGTTGGATATAGAACTTTAAACTCATGGAGATGGTTAGATAGTAGAATGTTAAAGTCAGGTGCCAAATACGTATGGACTGGACATATGCTAAGCCATATAACTCTCATAATTGTGGCCTATTTATTTCTGTTTTTTTATTGTATTTACTGTTATAAGAGAAAGAACCATTTGTTAGACTGAAAGGGGGAGCTGTTGGGGGGAATAAGATATACCTTAAACTTAAAGTAAAAAGGGGAAGAGGATGAGGGGTTGAGGGAGAAGAGGGTGGGAGGGTAGTACTGGAGGGGGGAGTAGGGAGGGGATTGTGATTGATATGTAACTTGAAGAAATAAAAAATAAATTTTAAAAATGTTTTCTTATTGTATTAAACATGAGACTTGTCCCTACAAAGCAATGAGTATTAATGAAACTATCTCATTTTTGATATAGCAATACAAAAGATTTATAACTGGAACTATATGCTAGTTATAACACCCAGGATTGAATGTTTGAAAAAAATTACCTCTTTCACATTTTTTAATGAAATAATTTAATCTATGGAGTAAATAACTTTTGGTGAAAAGGAGTTATCTTGAAATAGCACCTAAATTTACTTTTAAAGGAAGTTGGTCTGTAGTCTGTTCAGCTAAGTTTACTGAGGCAGATGTCTACAGTTTAGGTCACTTCCCAATGTGATCAATATTCATAAGAAAATACTGTAAAATTACAAATGAGTTCTATTATCTTCATTACTTATGTTCTATAAATAGATTGAGAGCTGGCTTACTTGCTGCTTCTTTACTAATAATGTACATAGATTCTGATAATGTGATATCAATGATAATGTCTTAATCATCTCAAGAATTAAGAGTTTCCTACAAACCTTTGTTTTTCTTATTCATGACTTGAAGATAATAGCTGATACTTGGCATATTGGACTACTGTATGCATTAAATAAATGAATATGGGTGTTAGTATATATTCCACTAAATGCTCATCAAGTGCCTTTTGTAGTTATTCATAGACACTATTGTTGGCTCCATTAAAGTCCACTTGAGCAACTAGATTTTGGTTTTGCTCCAAACTTTCAGTTTCTTTCTGTGTGAAACAGCTTCCTTTCATGGTTCTTTCTTGGGGGCCTTGCAAGAGGAACAACAAAGCAGTTTAAAAATTATAGAATGTGGCTCACCAGTTAGCACAACCATGATGAGTGTACCTTGGAGAGGCAGGGGACCAAGAACTATTTGTCCTGAGGTGTTGTGGAGTTTTGTTCTGCTTGTTGCCTTCATGGTCACTAATTTCCTCATAATCTAAGAGTTCGACCTCTCAACTGACATGAGGGACTGTTATATAAGGACACCCCACCCCAGAGAAATGGGATGGAAGGGTTAGGAGGTAAAGAAAAAAAATGAAATGTGATGTTACGGCCTTTTACTACTAATTGTCATAAACTGTTTAGGGTAATTAAGAAATGCAAATTAATGGTTATGCAAGCTGGTCATGCAGTTAGGTACTATGACAGCCTATTATAGTTACTTTCTAAGCTAATCAGAAATAAACCGGCAAGAGACAAGCAACATCTGCTTACCCTAATATAAGAGATAGATAGGGCCTCTTCAAAAACCTCAAGAGATCTGCAGAATATGGCATTCAAAGATGTTTTCGTAACTTTAGATTTTTTTATATCAAGACATATCAACTCCTGACAGCACCCCCTATTCTCCTCTAAGTAGAAGATGAGCATCGAAGAGTCTCCAGTGGGAGATGATTGAATTAGTCGCAAGCCTATCTCTTGGTAGGAAGAGCCCCTTGCTCCAACTGTAGACAGAATGCTGTCCAAAAAGGACAAAACCTGGAAGCAGGTAAATCGACAGCCTAGCTCTGCCAAGACAGGGTAGGTAAATCCTTCATAACCCCTGCTCTACAATCAATGTCTGTCAGAGAAACGGGGCCAAATGACTGAAGATCGATGCTGTAATGTATGGAGAGAAAATGGGAATTGTCCACGCAGCCACAGGTATGTCATTTCTTAGTTTGGGAAGCTGCAGGCCCTGTACTTCCTATAAAATCAGATATATTTATCCCTCTCAGGTCTCTGAGGTGGTTGAAGAACAGATAGCTAGAGTCTCATAATTTAATTTTGAGTTGTTTAGGGGTCAAGAGAGTGTTATAGATCTAAGAAGATACTTTTAAAATTGTGTTGCAAGTTAGTATGAATGTTGAGTCAGATATAGACCTTTAAACTCATGGAGATGTTTAGATACTAGAATGTTAAAGTCAAGTACCAAATACATATGGACTGGTCATTGGGAATGTACGTTAAGCCATATAACCCTCATAACTGTGGCCTAATTACCTCTGTTGTACTGTATTGTATTTGTTATTATAAGAGAAGGAGCCATTTGTTGGACTGAAAGGGGAAACTGTAGGGGGAAATAAGATATACCTTAAACTTAAAATTAAAAAAAAGGGAAGAGGATGGGGGTTGAGGGTGGGAGGGTGGGACTGGAGGGGGAATAGGGAGGGGACTGCGATTGAGATGTAACTTGAAGAAATAAAAAATAAAGGAAAAAAAAGTTAATTGAAAACTCTAAGGGGGTTTCCAGTCCCTCACTGGGGAGTGTCATTGGCACTTCCAATATTAGTGATTGATCTTTTCTAAGTATTGCTGCTGGAGCAGATTAATGATTCAACCACTGCCCCTAGAAAGAATTTAGAGACAAATATTATTAATTAAGTTAGGTTAAGTTGTTAGTGTTTGTTAGTGGCTTAGAGGTAGAAAATCTTGGGGAACAATTTGAAGTTCAGAGAGGTGCACTCTTGATAATTGAGTGAGGGATTTTTTTTTGAGGTCAGGGAACAAGAACAATAGCAGCCTGGCAGGCACTAGCTGCCATGCCTCTCTTGCTGAAATTGGGCTGGTGGTCAGGGCGATGATCAATTTCTTCTACCCATTTTGCCCTCAGATTCCTGATATGATTTAATAAAATTTGTTAATGAGTAGATATACACCTTGAGGATTTAATATAGAAATGACTGATTGTTTTTTATATAAAAGTTTAGATTTGTGAGTCTTTTAAGATGTCTTTGATCCCAAAACTTAGAATGGAGAGACAGGCACATAGGATTTGGAAAGATTTAAGTTTAGAGGCTGCTTACAAAAGGCAGGCGGCAATTCAAACAAATTGTCCTTTGAGATCTCAAAATATATACACTAAAGGTTTGTTTAGCTCCAAAATATCAAAATAATTTCTTCTTTAATCTGGATTGAAAGGTAATACTTTATATATTGTCAAAAAAAAAAACAAATTTGCTCCAGGAAAAATATTACCTCCCCCCCCCCCCAAAAAAAAAAAAAGGTAAATGTCCCAGAGTTAGGTTTAGGGCAGGGCTCTGTTCTTATCTTTCCAGGAGATTTAAAGCATCCATTCAAGGAATCCAGGGACAACTGGACAATGGAAACCTCAGCAGAAAACAGAACAGACACCAAAGAAGACGAGTGGCCCAGATGATCTAGCCTTGCAGACTTCTTCAATAGCAATTTCCTCAAAAGTCTACAACCACAACAACTCAAAATCGCGAAGATCGTTCAGCTCCACAGACTACTCCAGCCAGATCTTCAGTAAAGCTCTGAAGATTTTTATAAGATTATTTTTAAGATAAACAATAAAACAATTGATCCTTTTTGTATTACCACAAATTGCATCCTGTCAGTAAAAGACACTGGCTGAGAAAATTACCTTGCTTGCTTACACTTTGTTAATCTGTAACAAGTTGCTTAGTTACAAATGTATGTGGGTTCTTGGGAATAATTTGTTTTTCATCCATTGATCATGTAAGAGTATTGGGGAACATTTTTTCTATGTTTACTTTTGCAATTGTTCATTTTAAAAAAACCTGCAAGGTAACCACATTGTGAGTTTTATATTGCTTGAAAGATTTTGCTGGGATATATAAACTTTGGGAGAAAAAATGAACTTGTTGTAACTTTGCTTCATCCACCAAGTGTATGTATGTGTATGTGTGTGTGTAAGTATGTGTGTGTGTAAGTATGTGTGTATGTATGTGTGTGTATGTGTGTATTTGTGTGTGTGCGTGCATGTATGTGTGTCTATGTGTGTGTGTGTGTGTGTGTGTGTGTGTGTGTGTGTGTGTGTATGTGTGTGAGATTTTCTCCCCCTTTTCTCACTGGCCCCAGAGGGTTTCTTTTTTTTTTTTAAATTTAAACGTTTATTTATTAATTCAAGTACAATCCCCTCCCTCCACCCCTCCTAGTCCTACCCTCCCACTCTCTACCCCCTCTCCCACCCATTCCACTCCTCCATTGTGGGGGCCTTCACCTATCAGCCTCCCCTCAGTGTATCAGTCACATGAGGGCTAAGAGCTTCCTCTTGCACTGGGGTCTACATGGTGGATCCACTAGAGTGAAGTGTCCCACTAACAGTAGCTTAGTCCATGCTCCTTCTCCCTTGGGTAGGTTGATTGCAGAGTAGTCATTCTGTACTATATGGCTAAAATCCAGTTATAAGTGAATACATGCCATGTATTACAAGATCTCCTTGTTTCTGATCCACAGTTGTTTTATTCTTTTTTTAATCCATTCTTCAATTGAGGGAGATCTGGGTCATTTCCAGTTTCTAGCTATTACAAATAAAGCTGCTATGAACATAGATGAGGAGGTGTCCTTGTGGATTTGTAGGGAATTGTTTAGGTGGATACCCAGAAGTGGTATCACCAGACTGACCTCCAGTTTGCACTCACCAGCAATGGAGGAGTGTTCCCCTTTCTCCACAACCTCGCCAGCATGTGCTGTCATTTGTGCTTTTGATCTTAGCCACTCTGACAGGTGTGAGATGGAATCTCAGAGTCGTCTTGAGTTGTATTTCTCTGATGATTGAGGATGTTGCGCAATTTCTTCAAGTGTCTCTTGGCCATTAGAGATTCCTCCTTTGTGAATTCTCACTTTAGCTCTGTTCCCCATTTTTTGATTGGATTATGTGGTTTCTTGGCGTTTAATTTCTTGAGCTCTTTGTAAATTTTGGATATTAGCCCTCTGTCAGATGTGGGATTGATGAAGATCTTTTTTTTCCCAATCTGTAGGTTTCCGTTTTGTTCGAATGACAGTGTCTTTTGCCTTAAAGAAGCTTTTCAGTTTCATGAGTTCCCATTTATTGATTGTTGGTCTTAGATCCTGAGCTGTTAGTGTTCTTTTCAGGAAGTTGTCACCTGTGCTGATGAGTTCCAGGGTTTTCCCCACTTTTTCTTCTAATGGATTTAGTGTGTCAGGCCTTATGTTGAGGTCCTGGATCCACTTGGACTTATGTTTTGTGCAAGGTGATAAGTATTGGTCTAATTTCATTCTTTTACATGTTGACATCCATTTAGACCAGCACCATTTGTTGAAGATACTTTCTTGTTTCCATTGTACGGTTTTGGCTTCTTTGTCAAATCCAGAGAGGTTCTCACTGGCTCCAGAGAATCAAGCTTTGTTCCCTCAGAGAAAAATTTGCTAAATGATCAATTGGTTATTTTATTCCCACTTCAGTTTACCTATCCTGTTAAAGATGGTCTTTAGCAGTTCTTGAGCTAAAAAAAGAATTTTCTGAGCTGAAGTTATCCTGTTATGATTCTGCAGATTGTGACTTTCCTAGACTGAGGAGGAACTGCCCCATAGTCTACACATTTGAGCCATTGTAACAATGGTCTAGCAAAACCACCATGTCTGGAGGAAGGACTCTAGTATTGCTTTAGTGGAGAACAATTGCACATCACATTAAACTTCCTTAACCTTCAAATAGAGCTGATGAAAATGTTAAGATTGGCTTATCCAGTTCTGGGAAATAGGGAAGGGAGATAGACAAAAATATTTGTTAAGTGATTAAGATGAAGTGACATTTGGTTCTTGAACCAAGTTGCCTCAAGTTTTGGTGTGTTAGGGAAGATGTTAATCTACTAGTTGGGTTTACTCAAAGCTGTTCCTGAGGACCTGGTGTGCTGGAATTAAATGATATCATGGCTCCAAAGACATTATCCTAAGGTTCTTTGAACCAAAGGCCAGAAAGAGACTTCTGACATGTGAGTCTTTTCCAACTCCTTCCTTTTCTAAGATGGGTTGAGCAATGCAAAGTTTCTTTTCTCCCTGGTGAGTTACAGAAATGAAAACTTGTATCTTCTAGAGCAAACCACATGAGTTAGAAAGGCCACTCTCTGCTTGCTTCCTTCCATTGAAAGTAGGTTATAAAACCCCTATTCCCCAATGCTATGAGCCTCTAGTGAAAGGATAGGATCTCTATGTAGAGAGGCCAAGTAGAAGACAAGCAAGGAGTTCTTGCTAGTTTCCCCTGCGTCTATTACCCTTGGGTCAGACTTTTCTCCAATCACATTTCTCTAAGATTGCCTACTTCTGTGAGATTGAGACAATCATACTTTCTCTTGAGTCCTTAGGATTTCCTTTCAAATGTTCTTGTCACAGCAAACACGGTTAAGTAAATTTGCTGTGTGTCTTTCCTGCTGGCCTCTCTTTTCTTGGGTCAGCATTGGCCACCACATTTTCACCCCTGTACTGACCTTTACAGAGCACTGAGACCTATGATTTTCTTTGAATGTTGCACTCTCATTTCAAAGTTGGGCTCACAGCACTTGCCTGCCTAAGTCTGTGTAGAGAGCTGCGAAGTGCCACGCCCTAAAGATGGCGCTGGTCTCCGCCTTCCACCAGCCCGACGGTGAGCGCTCTTTATGATAATAAGTTCATATTTGGCAAAGACCGCTGATCTGGCTTGCTTCCGCATACGTAGACCTCTAAGATAGCACCA
>CAJQZJ010004767.1:4019078-4031795 GCA_907164525.1 Lophiomys imhausi
AGAGAGAGAGAGAGAGAGAGAGAGAGAGAGAGAGAGAGAGAGAGAGAAGAAGGAGGGAGGGAGGGAGAGAAATAGAAAATCAGAAATGAGGTAAGGCAGGCTGAAGGCCAGCAATAAATCATGTAAAACTTTATAAGAGAACATAGAAAGATGCTCAGTATGTTGCCTAATCAACTTTCCAAGGTGGTTAGAAGGAAAAACTATACTTTGTATAGCCTTGTGAAGCAAAGTATAGAGTAATTGTAAGGCAGCATTTACCTTATGAATTAGCTTCCTATACTTCAGTCATTTGGTATTTTTGAAGACTGCTTGGTGTCAGATCCTATACTCTGTGTAGGGAGTGCAGATACAGTTCTGGAAATAGTTTGAAGAGCCAGAAAGCCCATGAGTAGCTATATTGGTTTTAGAAGGTCAGGGTTGCTTCAGAAAAGCTAGAACTGTAAGACAAGGAGTTTAATGACTCCAGATAGAGAAGTTCAAATGGCTGGGAAGAAAATAGGACAAGACAAGAGACTTAATTGCTCCAGATGGAGAGACCATGGTGATACAGCATTGTCTTCTTAGTCATTTTTCTCTTGCTGTGATTAAACACCACTACTAAAGCAACTTATAGAAGAAAAGGTTTATTGGGGGCTGACCTCTCCAAAGGGTTGGAGTCTTTAATAGCAGCAGCTGAGAGGTCAGATCTTTATTTACAAGCAGGAGGCAGAAGGATTGCAAGGAAAATGGTAGGAGGCTTTTTGAAGTCTCAAGCCTGCTTCCAGCAACACACATCCTCCAGCAAGTCCACACCTTCTAATCCTTCCCAAACAGTTCCATCAACTGAGTTCCAAGCATCAAACATGTGAGTTTATAAGAGGTCATTCTCCTTAACACCTGCACACTAGTCTGAATGAGACTGCACATTCAATGACTGAGTGACTGAAGTAGAGAGAGCAGCTGAGGGTCAAGAGAACTATTGCCGAGGCATTTATTATGAGTATCCAATAGCACTCAAGGATAGAATTGAATTAGACTGATCTTTTCCAGTACTGTTAAGATTACTTGTTATGGTAGCCAGGAAATTTTGGTTCTGAGACAAGATCTTATGTAGCCCAGATTGAGGTTGAGCTTTCTATGTAGCTAAGACTGGTTTTGAATTCCTAATCATTTTGTCTTTACCCACGAAGTGCTGAGATCACAGGCATGCATGCTACACCAGGTAAATAAGATAATTTTATGGGGACTGTGGGTATATAATTTTAAAATGGTGTATGTTTTAATACTTACTATGATAATATAACTCATTCATAGCTATGATATGATATAAAAGTTTCAAGAGAGTGTAAATTTTCACCTGAACATGATGTTGAAAAACAAAGAATTTAATCAATGTATACTTTATTAGGTAGATTTGTGTACAATCATATGGAAATATGACTAAAACCACTACATAGTAGTCAAAGTTGAGAGTTCAGGGATGACATATCAGACATACTTTTTGCTGGGTGTTCATGGTGGTTTTAGGAACCATACAAAATTCTGTGTTAGCAGGAACTGAAGCTGAAGATAGGGGAAACGGGAGTCCTCTGTTCAGTGTGTGAATGATTTTTGCCTAGGACTGTATTTTAGAACCTTGTACTTTTTCCTCAATAAAGGTTTACTAGATTCCCTGTCTAGCTTCATCCAGTCCCAGTTTTTTCATCCATTAAGTATTTATTTTATCCACTCCCTCAAAGGAATGAAAGGATAAGCCTAATAGTCATTTGTAGGCATCTTCCCTCTCTCTCCCCACACTGCAGCATTGCCTCTAACTAAGGCGATTCATCTTCATCCTTCATTAGAGTGTGTGATTTACTGAGGTGGTTTATAGTTAAATAGAGTTGCCAGCCTTGCACATTCTCTTTGGGATGGTGTTGAATCAAATGTGTTCCTGCTGCCTGTGTAAATCATGCCTCAGATGCTCTTGGTTGGATCTACATTAATTTCCAGTGTTAACTGTCAAGGAGATGAAGGCCTTACTAGCAAAGCACACTGCTGTGTGGCCTCTCAGATTCAGTTTTCCACTAAAAACATTGTACCTTGCATGTGTACATTAAATGAATAATGAAAATACCTCATCAATATTAAAAATAAAAAGCTATGAAAAGACAGGGATGTTGAGGGAGGGTCTAATATCATTGCTTCTGATAGGTTGAATTCAATGCTGAGGTCTGGTTACCGCCCCCTTCTGAGGCATTCTCTTGATTGGTTAATAAAAGTCGCTTATGGCCAATTAGCCGGGCAGAAAGAGTATAGGAAGGCGGGACTTCCTGAGATTAGAACAGTAACCCTGGGCACACACAGAAAATTGTTCTCTTTCTGCCAGGACATATAAGGAGATAGATGTCTTGAGAATGCTAGAAGGTAATCACAGGCACATGGCAGTTTGGGATTAAGTGATCTAGGTTAACTTAGAGTAGCTAACTGAGAGTCTGCCCAGCTAAGGGTTAAGTGTTAAAACATTAAAAGGTCTTGGTGTATTTAATTATTGGGGAAAGGACTGCAGAGGTTTATAGGCCCTCAGTCCAAGCAATCCCAGGCCTTTGGACTTCCAGACTCCCAGACTCCCCTCAAACCTAGGCAAAACTCCCACCAAGCTGCTGCTAATTTTACTGGCCTAATATAACAACTTATATTAGTTAACAGAGTTTAGGTTACAGGCGGTGTAGGCCACCCTTAGTCCTGGTGCTCTTTCCCCAGGATAAATCAAGCAACTGGTTAAGGCACGGGGGCCAGGGCAGCAGCTTCTGGCTACTCCGCCAGTCTAATCTTATAGTTTATTCTTACTAATAGCTACAACATTTAATTAATTTGCAGTTTCACAGAGACATGTATTTGATTGCAAAACCCTGAAAAGTTTTACAAGAATAAAGTGAATAAAGGAGAATAAAAAGGCCAGGATGGATAAGAAACCACCAATAACCATCTCTAGGAGATCTTTGACACATTGCATATATTTGACAAATTGTGTATCTTCATATAGACTCTGCATGGCTTCTTTTTTCCCTCAGTTTTATTTAGATACAATTAGCAAACAAAAATTGAGTAAGTGGTAAAATGTTATAATATATATTTAATATATATTATATATTCACATATATAATATAACGATTAGCAGAATCAAGTGGATTAATATAGCCACCCTCTCAAATGACTGTTGATTTTTGGTGTGTGTGTGTGTGTGTGTGTGTGTGTGATGAGAACATTGAACATGCACTACCATTGTAAATCTAAAATGTAGCACACATTATTACCTGGAATCACCATGCTGTATGTTAGTGGTCTGGGAGATCCTCCAAAACTGGAATTGTGTCCCTTAGGTTAGTGTCTTGGTGTACTATGGTGCTCACCAGAATATCTCCACTGACCAAGTTTTGTGATTACCACTTTTCCACAATCTTAGCTCTATTTCTTAGTAACTATTCTGACAGGTATGATCTAAATGCTGCTGTGGTTTTCATGTTCTCTTGTGGTAGAAGTTAGGCCTCTGTAGTGAAATTAGTATGCAGTTCAGCTAAGCATCTTACACCACATAAGGAGAAACCGAGTGTCCCTTGAACATGAGAAATATGATATGCCTTGTTGAAGGAGCGTGGCTAAGCAACCTGGCAAGCCACACAGATGACATGGTTGCAGTAAGAAGCAATGAGACTTCTGGATATCGCCAGAGCCTTGTGGGCCCTGGAGACCACCAAGGATCATGAGATGATGCAATATATAAACCAGAGAGCTCAGTGAGGCACTCTTTTCCTCTTGCTCTCACGAGCTGAGAAGACATGCTGGAGAAGTGCACAGCAAGATATGGCATATTCAAACCATTAGTCTGCAATGGTCATAAACTGAAAGGTGGAGTCCAAGAGAGAAAAACTTTTCACTGCAAGTTAGCCTGAGAAAGACCCTTTGCCATAATTCAGACATTAAGCCTGGCAGCAAAGCAGGTGGAGTTTGGAAGCCATTTCAGAAGCTGC
The DNA here is from genome assembly GCA_907164525.1 of Lophiomys imhausi. Classification (NCBI taxonomy): domain Eukaryota; kingdom Metazoa; phylum Chordata; class Mammalia; order Rodentia; family Muridae; genus Lophiomys; species Lophiomys imhausi. Next base: position 4,023,068 of record CAJQZJ010004767.1, read on the forward strand.
TCAGAGAATCTTCAGGCCATTAGGGCTATGTGAGTCGAGGAGACTATGGAGGTGAATCTTAGCTGAAGGAGGAAGTCAAGTTCAAGTTTGGTGGTTAAAATAGACTGGTCTCATAAATCAGCCACAATTTAGAGGTTGAAATTAGCTCTGGCAAAAATGGCTACACGGACTGGCAAAGTTAGGCCCAATCAGACACTAAGCTTTGAAAGGGACTACTTGCTGGGACTGCTGTAAAACCAAATCATCCTGCAAGGACCTACACTAAGAATATTGATAACCTTTTAAGAAAGTTAAAATAACCATCGTTAGCTGTTTGTAGATAGGTATTAGGGTGTTCTTAGATAGATTATAGGTTTTTAGATTATAGTTTTATGTCATAGGATTTTATAGGTGTTTGTTAAGTACTAATAAATATGTATTATAAATTAAAAATATTTTGTTTCAATTAGTAATGGTGAGGACATTTTCATAAGTTATTAATTATTTATATGGTCCTTTTTGGGAAAATATCTGTTTTGATTTTTTGCTCATTTTAAAATTAGGTTATTTGAGCCGGGTTTTTTGTTTCCTATATATCACAGACATTAATCTTTTTTGGATGTAGTTTGCAAATAGCTTCTTTGCAAATATCTTCTCCACTTCTGTAGGCTTGATTTCATGTTTATGTTGTATATAGAAATCTTCAGATTGGTGTAATATCACTGCTCAGTGTTTCCTTCTCTGGTGTTTGTCTTGGGTGTTTACATTAAAAAGTGGCCAGCACTAACAGCAAGAAACTGCCACCATGTTTTCTTCGAGGTGTTCTAGCATCTCAGGCCTTACTTTTATGTCTTTAAAGGATTTTGCATTGGGTTTCTTACCATGGTGGGAGTAAGGGCTGACTTTTTTTTTTCTTTTGCATGTAAGCAGAGTTTTCCAGGTGCCTTTCCTCCTTGGAATGTTCTTAGCCGGCTCCCTGTGTGACTGCGTTCTGTCCTTTACATGAGCTCATTATATATAGGCCATTGTTATATTGTTTTGATCAGTACAACTTTGTACCTGAAGACCTGTTCCTTTTGAGGTATGGAAGTCGCATTATCTAGTTACTGGGGTGAAATACATTTTCCTTTGTTCCTTAAGCTTGGAATGCATGTCTTCCATCTGAAGCAGACACTTAGTGCAGAGATCCCCCAAGAACTGTATATGATGTTATTGTCAATGAGTATGTTCTTATTATTCTTTTCTGACTGCACATGCATAGAAATTGAATCAGTTATTGTATGTGGATCTTGAATCCTGCAACTTTGCTGAAGTTGTTGATTATTTCTTACAGATTTTTTCTCTTTCTTTTTTCATGGCATCAGCTTTTCTGTATATAAGATCATGCCATCTGAAGACTGACATGTCTTCCTTTTCAGAGTACATGTCTTTTATTTCTTTTTGTTGCCTCCATGTTTGATGCTACTGTTGTTACAGTACACACATGCACAGATGTGAATATGGGGAACATAGTAAAATTATTGTAGCTTTAGTTATTTTTATATTTTTACTGTTTAACTTTTACAATATAGTTGAAGGTGATTTATGTATCACCATTAGAGACAGCATTTAGATTTGATGCTATACTTTTATCAGTGAGTTTATACTTTCTTGTGTTTTAATTAATCAACATCCTTACATTTCTACTTTAGGATTCTTGTAAGTTAGATTTGTTAGTGATGAACTAATACGTTATTCTGTGTTGGAAAAAGGAGTTAATTCAAGCCAAGTTAGAGTATATGCAGGTTTATTGGGAGCAGCTCTTGTGCAGGTTCACTGGTCCTAACGAACAAGGTCAGGGCAGTTACCATGGTGAGGGAGACAGAGGAGAGGGGGAAAAGAGAGAAAGAGTGAACATACATAGGGAGAGAGAGATGCAGAGAGAAAGTGAGAGAGTGAAGGAGGCCACAATGTCTGGATTATATAGAAAAGAGCTCTTGGGGGTAGGGAAGCCCAGCTTCTGGGCTGGAAAGTTCAAGGTAGAGAGTGGGGTACGCCAGCCATGCCCTGTAACAGGTAGGGACTGAGGGATGCTGGGAGAACCTGAGGCCAGGTCCACTTGGTATGTTAAATATGCACCTCAGCCATTTGTCCCAGGTTTGAAACCCAACATGAACTTCTTAGCTTTTGTTTTTCTCAGAAAACCTTTACCTATTTCTCGTTATAAAGGTGGTTTGCTGGATTTGGTATTCTTGATTGGCAGACCTTTTCTTTCACTGCTTTGAATATATCATTTCTGTCTATCCTGGCCAGTCTCTGCTGACACATCCACTTACATACTGATAGATGATCCCTTGTGCATCAGCCAAAGAAAGAAATAGAAGTAATAGAATAGAGTCTATCAATATATTATCTATATCTATTTATCTATCTTCATTATCATTCATCTATTCATCTATCTGTCTCTATCTATCTATCTATCTATCTATCTATCTATCTATCTATCCATCCATCCATCCATCTATCTATCATCTACCTATCTATCATCTACCCATCTATCATCTAATTATGAACGAGGATTTATTTGATTGGCTTCCATGATTAGGGGCTAATAGTCATCCTATGGTTGTGGGTTAGATAGCCAAGGGAATCTGGAGCAGTTCAGTAAGAAGCTGAACACCTCAGAACAGGAAAGAGGATACTGATGCAGCCCAATTTGGAGCAGGCTTCTAGGAGGCCCCCAGAGATCCACAACTGGATGTCTACATTCATAGATAGGCTGAAGAACATGAAGGCTGAGGATTGCAAGTGGCAATAAGAAGGAGCCATCATTCCTGTGTCTAATAAGTTGCTACATTTTTCCCTGAATTTAAAATTCATTAAATTTCTGGTGCAAGAGAGGGAAGACATTGAGTCTTTCAGTGTAGTCTATGCTAGCCTCAAAATGGCATTTCTGCCTCAGATTTCCAAGTACTGAAATTTCAGGCATCTACTATGTCTGACTGGTTGCCTTTTAGTAATCTGATCATAGTATTTCTTAATGTAATATGCTTAAATTGATCCTGTATATATACTTTTGGGCTTGATAAACTGAAATGACTGTGCCTGTCTGAAGATTTGGAAAAATTTCTGCTATTATTCTATTTTTGAGAATTTAAAAATTATTTTAGAAGATACCATGAAGATATAGTCACGTTGATGTTCAATAATAAGCTATAACTTCTACATAATTCTAATTATAAACCAATTATAGATTTCCTGATCCTACCTCAAGAGATTTGTCTAGAAATCTGTGTTAATAGATGCATCTTAGATTCCTCATCAAAAAAACAATAAAATGAAGATTCATGTTGATAATATTATTGAAGATCACTCCCAGGACCTGTAGAATTTTAGATCTTACATGTTAGAGGTCAAGCTCTGAAGATCCTCCCACTTTAATCTTTGATGTCTGTGCTGGCTAGTTTTATGTCAACTTGACCCAAGCTTGAATCATTTCTGGCGAGGGATCTGCCTCCCTCCAGACTGACCTATGGTGCATTTTCTTTATCCATGATTAGTGTGGGAGGGTCCAGCTCACTGTGGTGGTACCACCCCTGGCATATTGGTCCTTGGTGCTAAAAGAAAGCAAACTGGGAAGCTAGGAGGAGCAAGGCAGTAAGTATTACTCCTCCATGGCCTCTATATCAGCTTCTACCTCAGCTTCCACCCTAGGTTCCTGCCCTGATTGAGTTCCTGCCCTTACTTCCTTTGGTGATGGGTTGTTTTCTGGAAGTGTAACAGAAATAAACTCTTTTCTCCATTTAGTCATGACATTTTATCACCATAATAGAAACCCAAACTAAGACAGTTCTCAAACCTATGTACTTTACTTAATGGAAAGTCAATATCAAGCAATGGTCACTGATATTTGGTGTAGTGTGCTCTAGAGAATGGCACCTCTCCTGGTATCAGATTTTAAGCTGGAATGTCAAATATGTCTTTAAAACTCCCTTCCAATTTTTCAGGGTAGCAGCTGTTAGATATATACAAAGTAAATATCACCAGACTCTACTCTTATGTGCCAACGGCTACATGCATCTCCTTTGCTTTTACTCTGTGGCAACAGTTCTAAATCTGCATCTATGGAACTGTCTAAGGTCCGACCTGGAGTATGTATCAATTGCATGCAGAAGAATGGGTCCTCGGAGAAGGAAAAAGATTCAATGTACTGCAGTTGCAGTCAAGAGGCTCATAGTCTCTGTGCAGGTTGAAGTTGTATTGGAGTCTGAAGGTCTGGGTTCTGCCTTTCTCAGAGGACACACCAGCACTGGCTGTAGACACATCGAGCCTTGTTGAAGGGAACCTCATGGTGCTTAGCTCCTGGTCTCCATTGCTGTAACAAAGACATTAGAGTGGATGATGAGAGAGACATTAGTTGTTGTCCTTTGCCTACTTAGTCTATCTGACTGTTCATTTTGAAAGTGGATGCCCTTCTGTGGGCATCATCACAGAGTCCAGTGTTTGTAACTGTTGCATAAACTCTTTCCAGCACCTTCGCTTCTCTATCTGAAATCTTTTGCTTCAAGGTCCCTGATCAACAAAGCCATACACTGTTGCCTGTATTTTCTTGTATACTGTTACCATGATCACATTTTCACAAACAAAGTGGTTGATGTATGTATATCTCCAAGACAAACTATGTAAAGACTGCCCTACTTGCTTCTGTCCTTAAGGACATCCCTAAATGAATTTGGAATTCTGTTGCTGTGTGTCATCAGCTCATGTGTATAGATCAAGGCAGACTCACTGTGGATCAAGATGAGTATTTCTTATTTCCAATGAACTTATTTGTTCATAAAGGCTTCTGCTCACCTTTACCCCCTCATCAATAAGTGTGAACTGATGGAAAGACACAAATGCAGCAATGCTGGGTGATGTGGAACTTAGAACCACCTGTTTATGAGGCTTTTTTGTATCTGCTGGCCTAATTCATGCTAGTTCTAAATGAAGTTTTCTCTCACTAGTGTATTGATCCACTTGGTGATTCAGACTCAATGGGCATCTCTAGAAGCATGGACTCCTAATTTACCCAAAAGAGACCCAATTTATCCACTAGAGTCCAGTAGAATGCAGAAGACTTTGAAAGGTCTGTTAGTCAGCTTCATGTTACTGCAACAAATACCTGAGGTAATCAACATATAGAGGGAAAAGGTTGGCTTCCGAATAAGGTTGTAGAGGTACTGGCCTATCAAGTTCTAGCAGGAAAGTGCATATTTTTATTTTTGGTTTTTCAGATGGCATGGTCTTATGCAGTTCATTAAGTGACTTATGCCCTGATTCTTTCCTGGATCTTTCTGTAAGCTGTAAACAGCAACTTCTCCCATTATGGTGTTTCTGATGCCGATGGATGGACACAATTTGAGTCCTGAAGAGCAGTACTGTTTTCATCGCAGCCATGGCTTCTCTTGAACCCTGGGCATTCTTCACAACTGATCATGATATACCAAAATAAGCAAGACCTGAAGTCAGGAGTACTTCTCAGCAGGCTGTTCGAGGTTGGTGGAGTAGCAGAATAGTCTCTAGCACTAAAAAGATCTTCATTTCCTGCCATATCCTTCTCCAGCTCCTTCCACCTGCCCAGATCATGATACACACACTAAGTTATTGTCTAATCCAAGTTTTGCTTCTTCCTGGATTTCATATAAAATAAATAATGAATACATAAATTAAAAAATGGATTTATATTATTTTTAAAGGTGTGTGTGTGTCTGTGTGTGTGCGCACAACTGGGTGCAATGACCTCAGAGGCCAGAAGAGGGTATTAGATTGCCTTGGACCTAGACTTACAGGGAATTGTGAGCTACCTGACTTGGGTTCCAGAACTAACTTGGATCCTCTCAAAGAGCAACTGTACTCTTTACTACAGACCACCCCAACCACCTAATATGCAATCCTCTGACCCTGGTTTCTTTCACTTAACATAGTATGTTGGGAGTCATCTATATTGTTGTACATGCTACAGTGTTAGCAATTTATTTTTTCAATTGTTGAGTACTGTTCTATTTTTTAGCTGTAATACCAGTTTTTTTCTTTATTTTTTATTTCTTCAAGTTACATCTCAATCGCAGTCCCCTCTCTATTCCCCCCTCCTGTCCCACCCTCTCACCCTCATCCCCTATCTTCTTCCCTTTTTTTTTAAGTTTAAGGTATATCTTATTTCCCCCTACAGTTTTCCCTTTCAGTCCAACAAATGGCTCTTTCACTTATAATAATAAATACAATACAAAACAACAGAGATAATTAGGCCACAGTTATGAGGGTTATATGGCTTAGTGTACATTCCCAATGTCCAGTCCATATGTATTTGGTACCTGACTTTAACATTCTACTATCTAACCATCTCCATGAGTTTAACGTAATACCAGTTTTTAATCACCACCAACTCAAAGATAATTTAGCTATTTGTGGCCTTTAATGAGTACAAATAAAGCTGTTATATGCTTTTGTCAAGGAGATAAGTTTTTATTTCCTTGGCTAAGTAACTAAGGATGGGATTTGTGGGTCAGACAGTAAATGTATACTTAATTTTATTAAAATTTGCCAAGGGCTGGGAGATCTCAGTGGGTTAGAGTATTTACTTTGCAAGCATGAAGATCTAAGTTCAAATCCCAGGCACTCACATAAAAGCCAGGAATGGCTGTATATTTCTGTTACCCCAGTTTTGGGAGCCAGAGACAGGATGGTCTCAGAAGTTCATTGGCTGTTTAGTTTAGCTAAAATGACAAACTTCAGGGTCAGGGAGAAGTTTTGTCTCAATGGAGTAAGCAGAGCATGATTGAAGAAGACGTCCGGCATCTATGTCCTCTGCATGTGTATGCCTGGGCATGTATGTATGCATCCTCATGCACAACACATTTAACACACACACACACACACACACACACACACACACACACACACACATGCACACATGAGCATACACATACAGACCAGTTGAAGTTCATTTCAAATTGCTTGTCATTTTGTACCTTGCCGCTGACTCTATCGAACTTTGAGTACTAGCTGCCTGAGTCTTTGCCATAACTTAGCAAAGTCAGCATTTGAATTCTAAAAGTCTTTGGTGATATCTTCCTATGCTTCTACTTTATGTTTTCTTCAAAGATATTTTCAAGTGCAAGTTTTACTCATAGGGCCAACATGACTATCAAAACATGAGCTGAACAAAGATGAAAGCAGTAAACATGCTAACTGTGCTTGGGGAAAGCCCAGGAGGCCTCAGCCCTACTCAAAGAACTACAAGAAACTACGGAAAATGATGATGGCAGGGGAAATAACCCTTCCCAGGGAAGAACAAACCAATCGGTTATCCAATATCAAGTGGCCAGCCCTGAAAACACACATATAAGCAACATATATATACCTGCATTATATAGACTGAACAGGTCATATTTAGGAATATGCATGTATATACATATATGCATGTAGCAATGATTAATAAAAAAAGATGCCATAAAGCCGTATACAGGAGGGTCTGGAGGAAGAAAAAGGGAGGAAGAAATTATGCAATTATATTGTAATTTCAAAAAATAGAAGAAATTAAAAATTTACAGGCTTTACAACATGACCGAGTCCCTGCTTTCTCACTTTCTGCTTGAATCATCTTAAACAGATTATTTAACTTTTCTGAGATTCATTTTTCATAGCACTGATACAGGCTAACAGCATGGCCCAGCAGGTAAAGGCACTTGCTACCAAGTCTGCGAACCTGAGAAAGATTGCCAGAACTCACACAGCAGAAGGAGAGGAGAGAACCGACTCCTACATGTCATGCCTTGACCTCCATTTGCGCATCCTGATTCAAGAGTCCATAGCCCTAATCAATGCAAATGAACAAACAAAAGACTGTAAACACTTAAATATGATAGTGTACTTTATTGACTAGACTTGGTATTTTGGCATATCATATAGTTTGACAGATATCAAATAGAGGTTCCTATGTTTCTTCTCAATTAATAGTTCTCTTCAAAATTCCAGGCCTTACAAAACCTTCAGGTAATTATACATCATGTCTGGACCCAGGTCCATCCAGGGACCATTTGGTGATGCTCTTGTAGCTTTTCCGTCACACCTGCTAACAGCTACAGACTGTTCACAGGGTCCTGAAGCTGTAAGTATGACAGGGCTGCAGACAAGTGCAGCAGGTTTCTGGTTCATCTGGAACATTCTCTATTCTCTGATCTGGTCTTGTGGATAATGAAAGGCTCTGAGCTCGAAGTGTGAGCTTAATGTACGGTTCTTCATAGCAGTCCCATGCTACAGGAAAATCCACACACAGCAATCTGAAGACAATTTAGGCTGAAATGACTCTTTGCAATTTAGGCATTTAATTAGCAGATTTTAAAGCTTAATTAAAAAGTTAAATCATTTGTCTTTATTTCTGAAACAATGCCTTAGTAGATGGTTCAATTATGTAAAATAAAACAATAAAATATGTATTTCCTTGTCTGATGTTATTGCATCGTTCACACATAACAGCACAGCTTCATAAAATGTATTTGAGAAGATGGAAGGAAATTGAAACCTAGAGCCATTAAAGATGCTATTGAAAGTAACTTCTGGCCTACAAGTTGTTTTTCCTTCCTGCATGATCCTTGCAACATATGGGCTTTCCTCCAAAATATGTAAATGAGAAGAAGGGCTTTGAGTATATTATCTGCAGTCCCACCAAACAAGCTACAAGTACACACACACACACACACACACACACACACACACACACACACACACA
>CAJQZJ010004767.1:4031805-4062589 GCA_907164525.1 Lophiomys imhausi
CACACACACACACACACACACACACACACACACACACACACACACACCTAGCATGAATTATTTCATCAATATTCACTTATTTATCATGAGAAAAACAAGCAACACTGTCTACTTTATAGTGTTTGGTAACAAACATCCATCATCATTATTATTATTGTGGTTGTGTATCTGTGTGAGTGTAGGTGTACATCTATGTGTCTGTGTACCCACAGAGGTCAAAAGAGCATGTCAGATTCCTTGCATCTAAAACTGCAGGTGGTTGTGAGCTTCCTGACAGTGGTGCTGAGAGATACTCTGGTCCAGCATGAAGCATCCTTAACCACTGAGCCATCTCTCCAGACCCCCAAAATAGAGACCATATGCTATAGTTTGAACATTTAAAAAAAATTCTGGACAATGAAGGGCCTCATGCTTTGTCTTCAAATATTCTATCTGCTACTGAGCTTTGTTCTAAACCCTTAGATTTGAATCTTAATTGTCCCTTAGCAGCTCATGTCTTGAAAGTTTGGTCACATGCTGCTGGCACTGTCAAGAGGGATGAAACTTTAGGACATGAGGAATAATAGTTGGAGGAAGCATGGAAGTCTGAAAGTGTGAGAACCTGAAATGCCACGGGAAGAAGACTGAGAGTGAATGTGTACTCACCTGTTCACTCTGTTTGGCCTTGAGCAGATAGGAAAATGCCCAGCCCTGTTGGGAAGAGTCGTCTATAGTGACCTTCTGTGGAACACTTTTGTAGACACACAATATCCAGAAAAAATTGACTAGCTATCTGTCATCCTGTGGTCTAGTCATGTTTACATAGAAAATGAATTATCACAGCCTCCCTTTGTTTTGCTTCTGGTTGTCTTTATTTCTGAATCATTCTACCTTCATCCATTGCTTTCTTTAGGGATTTGGTCTATTTTTCTTAAGCCAAAGTTGCCTTGGTTTTTGTGGTGTCTTTTGCCTCAGACCAGGCAGTTAACTGTGTGAAAATGCACAAGGTAATCAACCCAGTCTTAGGGTTCCATTGCAGTGAAGAGGCATCATGACCATGGTCACTGTCATAAATAAAAACATTTAACTGGGTCTGGCTTACAGTTTTAGGGGTTTAGTCCATTATCATCATGATGAGAGGCATGACAGCACACAGGCAGACCTAATGCTGGAGAAGGAACTGTGAGTTCTACATTTTGACCTGCAGGTAGCAGAAGGAGACTGTGTGGCACACTGGGTGTGGTTTGAGCATATATAACACCTCAAAGCCTGCTTCCATAGTGATATATTTCCTCCAACAGTGCCACACCTCCTAATAGTGCCACTCACTATGGGCCAAACATTCAAATTCATGAGTCTATGGGGGCCATTCCTATTTGAAACACAACAGCCCCCAAATTGTAAAACTCTTGCCAGTATATGAAATTGAAATAGAATGTGTACCTAAGTGCTATCCATTCTGTTGGATTGGTTATATGATAAGAAATGATGACATAACATTAGACCTCTGCAAGACTAATAGCAGATGATAATTGATACAGACAGGACCCAATCAGGAATGAGGGGAGTAAATTAAGATGGCTTAGTGTCTATGTGCTTCACAGGATACCTGTGCTCCTAGGTTATCCACCCTCATTTGGTGTCTACTGACCTAGATCAGTGTTTCTTTGTTACCATTGGATGAACTTTATGATCTCTTGGGGAGACTTAAAAACTGTAATATGTGAATTCTATGTCAGCCAAATCCAAGTAAAGTTTCTAGTGTGGAGCATATACATCCCCTAGTATTTCTAAACACTCCCATGGTGAGTATAATGTGCAGCTGTAGTTGAAAGCTACTGGTCTATATCTTCCCAGTAGCATGACATCTGTGATTCCTGCTGAGAGCAAAGAAAGTGATGTGAGAATAGGACAAAATTTACAAGTGGGATTGATTGACTAGAAAAAAAAATCAATGAAAGTCAATAAACTCTATTTAGAATACATTGAGGGACTGAGAAGATGGCTCAGTGGATAAGAACCCTTGTCCATGCATGAAGACCTGAGGATCCCCATCTCCCACAATAAGAGCCAGATGTGGTTATATACATCTACCACTCCAGTGTTGGAGGTGGGGAGTAGAGAAGCAAGGGTCACTGGTGCTTGATGACCGCCAGCCCGGCCAAACACCTAACCCTTGAGCTTCAGGTTTAGTGAAAGCTCATGTTTTATGGAATTAAGGCAGAGAATGATAAAGTACTCTATGACCTCTTCTGGCCTATACACTCTTGCATGTACCTTACACATATTTACACACATATGCATTGAGACACACACACACACACAACATCCCTGGAGTCCATAGGTTCCAAATGTAGAGGATCAGATCAAGCAGAGTGGCCTGTGATGGTATCTACCAATGCGTGGTGGATAAAGAACAGAAGGAACAATAAGGTTGCTCAGATCATGAGGATCATCAGAACAACCCAGAAAGTCCAAGAAAGAAACAACCTGCTGCCCTTCAAAATCTGAATTAACTGTCTCTACTTTTAGGGAACATATGGTGTAGCATATGGTGGAGAGTAGTCAGTCCATTCTTGAGTATGAGAATTGGAGTGTCAGGAAAGAGGGTATATTCTGTGATTATAGTGAACTTGTGCCTTAGATGCTAGTAGGTCTGGAGATTTAGTTAACTCAGATAGTGGATGAATTCAGAAGAACACAGGGGAATAGGAAGATGGAAGGGAGGTGAATAGTTAAGTAATAATACAAAAAGGACAAGTCTTCTGCAAGGCTTTCTGAAAAAAAAAAAATGGGTGTTAAGATAGTGGCCAGAGAGGACAAATTAATAGTGTTTACCTCAGACATCTTTGTTTACATTCTAATCCCTCCTATGACCATGCAGCTGCCTAAGATAGAAAGAGAAACCTAAGAAATTGTAGGAGGGCCACTGCACTAATTTGCTGGGTTAGCTACAATAGAGAACATAGACTCATGGCTTAAACCGCAGCCATGGATTTCCTCACAGCCCTTGAGGCCACAGTCTAATATCAAGCTATTGGCAGGGATGGGTTTCTTTAAGGGCTTTCTAAGCCTCTGGTGTATAATGGCTACCTTTTCCCCGTGTCTCCATGCTATCTTCATTATGATTGCATTTTGTCTTTACCTAATTAATCTCTTCCTATAAAGACAAAATTTATATTGGATTAAAACCCAGCCATATGGCCTCTTTTAAAATGTTGTTTTGTTTTAATTATCCTTTTCGGTGGATTTTGAAGTACAGGGATTAGAATGTCAACATTTGAATTGCGGAGGTAGGAGTTCAGTCCAACTAGTACCAATGGAGTTTGATTCTTTTCAGTGTCTTTTTGTTGGTTGTTTGGGAATCAAGTTAAACCCTAGATCTTCTCACAAACCTGGGTAACAGAGCGCAGAGCCTGTACTGAGTTTCTCCAAGAAGCTCTGCTAAAAGGGCAGTTTGTGGACTATAGTCTGTAAGCACTATCTCTTGACTCTTGATAACAATGGACTTTGGGGAAGTTGGTGAAGCTTTTGCCTTGCATACATGAAGATCTAAGTTTGATCACCGAATCCATGTGGAAAAGGTATGGTGGTGTATGGTTTTAATTCTTAGTCAATGTGGTCCTGGAGTCCTCTTGTGTGTGCTGTTGCGAGCTCCGAGGTTATAGGCTGTGTGTGCAGCCCAGGCTTGCCTTTGTCCATGCATACTGGGGATCCTAATTCAGGTCCTCACTCTTGCAAAACACTTTACTCACTGAGACATCTCCCCAGCCCCAATAAATAAATCTGAGTCAATAAAGGGCTAAAACATTGTGCTATTTAAGAATCCACATAAACAGATATTATACACAATTTATTTCTTGCCAAAATTACCTAGCAACCATGTTGGAAAGAAGAGATTTAAAGGCTCTGAAATATAGTTGTATATTTTACTGACTTGGTTTTTTGATATTTATGAATCGCTTGCTTATATTTCAGTAAAATAGAAACTTTACACACTAGCTTTTCCTTCAAACCATCTAAGTGAAGTTGCTATTTTAATTCTAGTTATAATGGCTTTAGAAATGAATTTGGCCATTAGGCCAATGTATTATTTAAAAAATGTCTAATAGTCTACTTTATTCTCATAGATCCCTCCTATTGCTAAAGGTTAAGTCAGGCATTTACTTAACCCATTAGCTTGTCCCTGATTTATATGTAATTATTACTTTAGAGATCTCTGAGGTAGTCAAGATGTCAGATGATGTAACGGGAACATGGAAAAGTCTACTTGTTAAAAATGAATTATCACTTCCCATCTCCCTGGACTGACAACCTTTTATTATTGCTAACATTTACAAGGCGACAAATGAGCTGTCTCAGAAAACTCATTTGATTACTTTGGAAAGGGAAGCCTATTATTTTCATTCCAGTTATTTCCCCAAATGGTCATCATGCTTGAAGTTTGTTCTAAGAGAGTTCTTTCTATCTACTCCTTCACAATCCCCTGGAAGCCAGAGGTGTATGATGTGTGAAAGGGCAGAGGGGATGTGTGGTCCACAAGGGCATGGGCTTATTCTTGCTGTGTAATTGACACAGAAAAAAGTAGACATGAGTCACAATTTAATTGTATGCTATCAAAATGACGTTAAAATTATTCAAAATATTTTTTTAATATGTACTCAAAGCACAAATGAGATCTGCACGACCATTTATAGACATTTTTGGTTATCTTTCAATTTTCCACTCAGATTATAATAATACACATTGCATTAATTATTAAATATTTTGATTATACCACCCATATCATCATTTATAGCCATGGATAAAAGTAGAATAGTTATTGATCAAAATAGTTCTGGAAACACTAGTTTTCTATGTAAAAGCATAAATCACTATGCGAATTTGCAACTTTTTTTTGAAACAAGAATAGTAGGGCATGAACTGCTTCTTCCTGGATACTGATTAAAATTCTCTTAACTGAATGTTCACCATCAGTTAGGCATTCTATAATTTGGGTTTGGTACCAGACTTCACCAGGTTCTTTGCATACTAAATCAGCATCTTGTGGGGCATTACTAGTGTGTGAAATTTACTGGATCAATTTCAGTGTATTAAAAGGGACACCTAGATTTATGGTTCATGGTTTTATCAAATAGCTAAAATAAAAAAGAAAATTAAAAGCTCATATGCAGTTATAGATCAAGGGTATGATGATAGAAAGACTGGAGATCTGACTAAGTTCAGAGGAAATAAAGAGGGCTCCGATAATCCCTGTTGTAGAATAACAAAAGCCAAAAAAAAAAAAAATCCCCAAATATCTCACTTGGTGCACTGCATTGTCCTGGAAGACTGTGGCCATGGTTACTGTGCATCCCTGTACCTGCGAACCAGGCTGAGCTGTGATTTTTGGTGGGACACTGGCTACTCTTGCTCCATATATGAATGCCCAGACTTTTTGGACTTTAAGGGACATTAAGGAATGCTTCAAAGGTTACATTTTTTTTTACTTTATTTTTTATTTCTTCAAGTTACATCTCAATCGCAATCCCCTCCCTACTCCCCTCTCCAGTCCCACCCTCCCACCCTCAACCCCCCATCCTCTTCCTTTTTTTTTAAAGTTTAAGGTATATCTTATTCCCCCCAACAGCTCCCCCTTTCAGTCCAACAAATAGTTCTTTCTCTTATAATAATAAATACAATACAAAACAACAGATGTAATTAGGCCACAGTTATGAGGGTTATATGGCTTAGCGTACATTCCCAATGTCCAGTCCATATGTATTTGGCATCTGACTTTAACATTCTACTATCTAACCATCTCCATGAGTTTAAAGTTCTATATCTAACTCAACTTTCATACTAACTTGCATCACAATTTTAAAAACATCTTCTTAGATCCCTAACACTCTCTTGATTCCTAAACAACTCAAAATTTAACTATGAGACTCTAGCAATCTATTCTTCAACCGCCTCAGAGACCTGAGAGGGATAAATATATCTGACTTTATAGGAAGTGCAGGGCCTGCAGCTTCCAAAACTAAGAAATGACATACCAGTGGCTGCCTGGACAGTTCCCATTTTCTCTCCATACATTACAGCATCAATCTTCAGCCTTTGGGTCCTGTTTCTCTGACAGACATTGATTGTAGAGCAGGAATTATGAAGGACTTGCCTACCCTGTCTTGGCAGAGCTAGGCTGTCGACTTACCTGCTTCCAAGTTTTGTCCTTTTTGGACAGCATTCTGTCTACAGTTGGGGCAAGGGGCTTTTCCTATGAAGAGATAGGCTTGCCACTAATTCAATCATCTCCCACTGGAGATTCTTCGATGCTCATCTTCTACTTGGAGTAGAATAGGGGGTGCTGTCAGGAGTTGATATGTCTCAATATCAAAAAAATCTAAAGTTAAGAAAACATCTTTGAATGCCATATTCTGCAGATCTCTTGAGGTTTTTGAAGAGGCCCTATCTATCTCTTATATTAGGATAAGCAGATGTTGCTTGTCTCTTAGCAACTTGATTTCTGATTAGCTTAGAAAATAACTATAATAGGCTGTCATAGTACCTAACACAATGACAGGCTTGCATGACTATTAGTTTGCATTTCTTAATTATCCTAAACAGTTTATGACAATTAGTAGCAAAAGGCCAAAACTTCACATTTCATTGTTTTCTTTACCCCCTAACCCTTCCATCACATTTCTCTGGAGTGGAGTATCCCTATATAACAGTCCCTCACCCCAGTTCAGAGGTCATATGAGGGCCAAGAGCCTCCTCATACATTGGGGGTCTGCAAGGCAGTACCACCAGTGAAAAGTGTCTCATTGCCCAGGAGAGAGAACTAAAAAACAACAAACAAATAAGCAGACAAACAGATAAAAAAGAATAAAAAATAGAAAAAATAAAAATAAAAAAATAAAAAGTCTATGTCCATGTTCCCTTTGGTGTGTTGGTTGTAGTATCGATATCCTCTACTATATAGCTAAAATCCTACTATAAGTGAATAGATGCCATATGCATCCTTCTGAGTCTGGGTTAGCTCACTCAGGATGAGCTTTTCTAGTTTCATCCATTTGGCTGTGAAAGCATGATTTCCTTGTTTCTGATAGCTGAGTAATGTTCCATTGTATAAATGTACCACAATGGTTTTGTTATCCATTCATCGGTTGAGGGATATCTGGGTTGTTTCCAGTTTCTAGCTATTACAAATAAGGCTGCTATGAACATAGATGAGGATGTGTCATTGTGATTTGGTGAGGAATCATTTGAGTGGATACTCAGAAGTGGTATGGCTGGGTCTTGAGGTAGAGCTATTCCAAGTTTTCTAAGATATTGCCACACTGATTTCCATAGTGGCTCTACAAGTGTGTACTCCCATCAGCAATGGAGGAGTGTTCCCCTTTCTCCACACCCTCGCCAGTATGTGCTGTCCTTTGAGTTTTTGATCTTAGCCATTCTGACAGGTGTGAGATGGAATCTCAGAGTCGTCTTGAGTTGCATTTCTCTGATGATTAAGGATGTTGAGCATTTCTTCAAGTGTCTCATGGCCATTAGGGATTCCTCCTTTGTGAATTCTCGATTTAGCTCTGTTTCTCATTTTTTGATTGGATTATTTGGTTTCTTGGCATTTAAATTCTTGAGTTCTTTGTAGATTTTGGATATTAGCCCTCTGTCAGAAGTGGTGTCTGTAAAGATCTTTTCCCAATCTGTAGGTTGCCATTTTGTTCTAATGACAGTGTCCTTTGCCTCACAGAAGCTTTTCAGTTTCATGAGGTCCCATTTATTGATTGTTGGTCTTAGAGCTTGAGCTATGGGTTTTCTGTTTAGGAAGTTGTCTCCTGTGCCAATGAGTTCGAGGCTTTCTCCCCACTTTCTCTTCTATTAGACTTAGTGTCTCCGGCTTTATGTTAAGGTCTTTGATCTACTTGAATATAAGTTTTGTGTAGGGTGATAAGTATGGGTCTAATTTCATGCTTTTACATGCCGACATCCAGTTAGGCCAGCACCATTTGTTGAAGATGCTGTCCTTTTTCCACTGTACCGCTTTGGCTTCTTTGTTAAAAATTAAGTGACCATAGGTGTGTGGGTTCATTTCTGGGTCTTCAATTCAATTCCATTGCTCAACTGCTCTGTTTCTATACCAATACCATGCTGTTTTTATTACTATTGCTCTGTAGTATAGCTTGAAATCAGGGATGGTGATACCTCCAGATTTTTTTTAATTTTTTTTTTTTTTTTTTTACAGAATTGATTTAGCTATTCTGGGTTTTTTGTTATTCCATATGAGGTTGAGAACTATTCTTTCAAGGTCTGTAAAGAATTGTGTTGATATTTTGATGGGAATTGCATTGCATCTGTATATTGCTTTTGGTAGGATTGCCATTTTCATTATGTGATTCTACCTATCCATGAGCATGGGAGATCTTTCCATCTTCTGATGTCCCCTTCAGTTTCTTTCTTCAAAGACTTGAAGTTCTTGTTGTACAGGTCTTTCACTTGCTTCATTAGAGTTACCCCCAAGTATTTTATATTGTTTGTCACAATTGTGAAGGGTGTTGTTTCTCTAATTTCTTTCTCAGCCCATTTATCTTTTGTATAAAGAAGCGCTTCCAATTTTTTAAATTAATTTTAAGTCCAGCCACCTTGCTGAAGGTGTTCATCAGCTGTAGGAGTTTTCTGGTGCAATTTTTGGGGTCACTTATGTACACTATCATATCATCTGTGAATAGGGATACTTTGACTTCTTCCTTTCCAATTTGTATCCCCTTGGTCTCCTTTAGTTGTCTTATTGCTCTATCAATAACTTCAAGTACTATGTTGAAGAGATATGGGGAGAGTAGGCATCTTTGCCTTGTCCCTGAATTTAGAGGAAATATTGCCCTTTACCCTGGTCTATTTTTAATTTTATTTGCTTTTTTGTTTGTTTATTTATTTATCTATTTGTGTGTGTGTGTGTGTGTGTGTGTGTGTGTGTGTGTGTGTATGTGAGAGACATGTATGCTGGAACTCACATGTGGAGGGCAGTGGACAACCTGCCATTTTCTTTGACTATACCAGGTGTGATGCAGGGACCAAACCCAGGTCAGGTTGGAAGCAAACACCTACTCACACCATTGAGTGATCTCACTGGACCCCTAGCCATGATCTCAGTCTACATACTGCTGAAGCACACAGATCCTTTTCTGTAACATGTTTTATTTTTACCATTAACACCTGGTTGTCTTTTAAACTTCGGTGATGTTTCTTTGGAAGGCATGCTGTTCACTTCACTCAAACATTTTTAAGCAACCTGCTTTTACCTCTACATAGTAGCTTGTTTTTGTCTCTTATTTATTTCCCTACCAGACTGAGAGTCTCTCAAAAGCAGGCAGCAGGTTTTGGTACTGGAGAGATGTATGCTGTCTGCTGACTGCATAAATGAAGATTCCTATCTATATTGTGTTAAGTGGACATGTCCTTTAAAGTGTATTGAGCGCTGGATGTTGACAAAACACCTTTCTTGGAGTTCAGCAGTGATATTTTCTGTCTTGTTTCTGAGTTCAGTGCTTCTTTTATCTGTTGTTTTTTTACTTTCTTTTTTTAAACACAAGATCCCTGTACTCTCTGTAACCCAGGATAACCCAGAACTGACCTAGTAGTACAGGCTGGGCTCTGACTCATTAGTGCTGAGACTGCAGGTGTGAGTCCCCCTGTTTGGGCTACTTGGTCCTCTGCTTCCATTTCTTGGCAGATTCTATGCTTTTTCTTTGTGACTAGTTTTCATTGATTCTACTATAATTTTGTTTAATTAATTCTGATTGGGTTTGGCTAGCTTCTTAGATCTGTGAATGGAAATTTAGAAAAATTTCAGCCATTAGTTCTTTCATTTTCCCCCCTGACTCTCCTCTGAGCTTTCCTTGAGATTTGATGGAAAACCAGTGAAGTCTCCATTAGAATGTAATGTTCGTCTCACAGTGCTGAGCACTGTTCCTGTCAACGTGAATTCTCTCTGCTTCACTTAGACAGTTTCTGTTACAGGTCTTCAGATGTAGGGGTTTTTCTCATCAGCAGTATGTTTTGTTATTCATATTCAGTGAAATTTTCATTACAGATATTGTAGTTTTCAACGTTAGAAATTCTATTTCATTCTTTTTATAATTCTGCTTTCTACCTCATTGTGTTTGTATCTTGTAAAAAATCCTGAAGGCATTCACTGTTTAGTTTTTATGTCATCAGTCTATTGTCTTTGCATACCAAGATCAACTTCTGTGTGGCTTCTTCTCATCATAGCTCATATATGCCTGTCACTTTGCACACTGGGTAATTTGTTGTTGTTTGAGATAGAGTCTCATGGTCAAGCTGGCCCATGTAATCAAAGATGACATTGAACCCCTCGTCCTCCTGTCCACAGTCCCTGAGTGTGGGATTGCAGTGCAACATTGAGCTTGCTATTATTTTGGTGTGTGTATAGTGTAGGCGTGTGGTTCATCAGTGTGTGTAAATGATTGTGTGTGCATTGGTGTGTTGTACATGGCTGTGGAAGGCAGAGACCCACACAAGGCATCCTCCTCTTTAATTTCTTGATAAAGCTTCCCTTACTGAAATGGGACCCATATATTTGGCTAAGCTAGCTGGTCAGGGAACTTCATGGCTCCTCATTGTATCTCTTCTACTGCAGAGCTGGAGCTATGGATCTTCACCAGGCCCAGCTTTCACACAGGTGCTGGGATGTGCTCAGGCCCTGTGTTTGTGCAGTAAGCAACATTGCTGGCTGAGCTGTGCCTCGTGATTTTTGGTGGGACACTGGCTACTCTTGCTCCATATATGGATGCCTAGACTTTTTGGACTTTAAGGGACATTAAGGAATGTTTGAAAGGTTACATGTTTTTTACTTTATTTTTTATTTCTTCAAGTTACATCTCAATCACAATCCCCTCCCTACTCCCCTCTCCAGTCCCACCCTCCCACCCTCAACACCCCATCCTCTTCCCTTTTTTTAAGTTTAAGGTATATCTTATTCCCCCTACACTTTCCCCTTTCAGTCCAACAAATGGCTCTTTCTCTTATAATAATAAATACAATACAAAACAACAGAGGTAATTAGGCCACAGTTATGAGGGTTATATGGCTTAACGTACATTCCCAATGTCCAGTCCATATGTATTTGGCACCTGACTTTAACATTCTACTATCTAACCATCTCCATGAGTTTAAACGTCTATATCTAACTGAGCTTTCGTACTAACTTGCCTCACAACTTTAAAAACATCTTCTTAGATCCAGAACACCCTCTTAATTCCTAAACAACTCAAAATTTAACTATGAGACTCTAGCTATTTATTCTTCAACCACCTCAGAGACCTGAGAGGGATAAATATATCTGATTATATAGGAAGTGCAGGGCCTGCAGCTTCCAAAACTAAGAAATGACATACCAGTGGCTACCTGGACAGTTCTCATTTTCTCTCCATACATTACAGCATCAATCTTCAGCCTTTTGGTCCAGTTTCTCTGACAGACATTGATTGTAGAGCAGGAATTATGAAGGACTTACCTACCCTGTCTTGGCAGAGCTAGGCTGTCGACTTACCTGCTTCCAAGTTTTGCCTTATTTGGACAGTATTCTGTCTACAGTTGAAGAAAGGGGTTTGACATGTCCTTGGGACCTCACCAAGGACCAGGACCTGCCCCCTGGGGTGCCTGCCCTCCGGAGGTCTGAGGTTTGTTGTCATTTCACAGCTCTCCAGGAAGGGCATCTGAATGACATGCCCTGAGGCACCTGTCCACATCTGCGGACTGCCTGTGAATTCATGCCCCTGTGCAAAAAGCTTTTTTAAAAAAGACTGAGCCCCTGGAACTAACTTTAAAAGTGCACAAAAGCTTCTGCTGACAGGTGAAGATATATAAGGCAGGATCCACGAGAACGCTAGGCAGGCTCTCTCTCCTGTTCTTGATTCATTGAAGATTGTTCTCGACCAGTGAAAGAACATGCATCATGGTCTCATTGGAATGTTTCACCCTCTGATGTTGACCTGTTTTGGATCTGAACTGGGACAGATTCTCCCTGAGATTCGGGAGTGCTCAGATGCACTCCAGGACTTCGGGCTTTTGCAGGCCATAAGCATCTGCATTGATGAGCTGCCTGGGAAACTTTCATGTGTTAATTTGACAAAGAAGCCAAAACCATCCAATGGTAAAAGGACAGCATCTTCAACAAGTGGTGCTGGTCTAACTGGATGTCAGCATGTAAAAGAGTGCAAATAAACCCATATTTATCACTTTGCACAAAACTTAAGTCCAAGTGGATCAAAGACCTTAATATAAAGCCGGAAACACTAAATCTAATAGAAAAAAAAGTGGGGAAAAGCATCAAACTCATTGGCACAGGTGACAACTTCCTGAACAGAACACCAACAGCTCAGGCTCTAAGACCAACAATCAATAAATGGGACCTCATGAAACTGAAAGGCTTGTGTAAGGCAAAAGACACTGTCATTAGAACAAAACAGCAACCTACAGATTGGGAAAAGATCTTTACCAACCTCACATCTGACAGAGGGCTAATATCAAAAATTTATAAAGAACTCAAGAAACCAAATAATCCAATCAAAAATGGAGTACACAGCTAAGCAGAGAATTCACAAAGAGGAATCTCTAAAGGCCGAGAGGCACTTGAAGAAGTGTTCAACATCCTCAATCATCAGAGAAATGCAACTCAAGATGACTCAGATTCCATCTCACACCTGCCAGAATGGCTAAGATCAAAAACTCAAATGACAGCACATGCTGGAGAGGTTGTGGAGAAGGGAAGACTCCTCCATTGCTAGTGGGAGTGCAAACTTGAACAACCACTATGGAAATCAGTCTGGCGATATCTTAGAAAACTTGGAATAGCTCTCAAGCCTATGCACTCCTACATAGGAGAGGAAGAAGGATACAGAAAAGGAAAACTAGGAAGTCCCTGGGGCTAACCTCCAAAACCCATTAAACAGGACCATTTATCAGCTTGTAATCTCTTCCCTTAAATATCGGAGTTTTCAGTTATCCTTCAAATAACCAAAAAGAAGTGCGGAGAAACCCCTTCCCCACCCTCTGGGCATGGGACGTTGCTCTCTTAAAGTGACTTCCTGCTGATTTGGGTCGTAGTAGACCTGTTTGGGGCCCGAACTCAAATGGAAGAAATGGTTAAAAATGTTAGTACACTCCTTTTATGTTCAGTCCTTCTGTTCTCAGCTGTTTAGATGACCTAAGGGGTTTGTAGGCAGAAGCTGATCTTGCAGGCTTCACTGAGATTCCGGCTGGGGCATTGTGTAGAGCTGAACGGTCCCAGCGACATTGGATTGCCTTGGTGGTTGCAGGCCCCCGATGGAGACAGCTATTGGGGAAGTCTGCCAGGCAGAATCAACTGGGTCACTCGTCCTCCTTGGTGCCTGATTCTGCTCTCTGCTGAGGTTACCGCTGTCCAGCCATCCCCGGGCTCCCCTAATGGATGCTTCGGTTCTCCTGGAAAGATAAGAACAGAGCCCTGCCCCAATCCCAACCCTGGGACAATTGCCCTCTTGGTTTTTTTTTTTTTTTGGGGGGGGGCCAGGTAGTACTTCTCCTGAAGCAAATTTGGCCTTCCGACAACATACAAAGCGTTATCTTTCAATCCGGGTTAAAGAAGAAATCATTCTGTCACCTTCGAGCTAAACCAGCTCCAGTGTATATATTTTGAGATCCCAAAGGAAAATCTGCATGCATCAAGAAGGCCTTTTGTAAGTAGCCTCCAAACCTAGGTCCCTCCAAATCCCATGTGTGTGTTTCTGAACTCTAATTATTGGGATCAGAGATCTGTGTTTCCCATCTGAAGGGATCAAAGATGTGTTCCACCACTCCTGGATCGAAGTCTTTCTCTATTTAGAGTTTGCCCTGCATCAGGCTGACCCTGAGCTCCGGGATCTGCCTGTTTCTGTCTCCAGTGTGCTGGGAGCTGGGACCAAGGGTGTACTCTTCCTGAATGGTGGGACCAAGAGTATGCACCCTCACCACCCCGCTCCGTATGACTCCAGAATACATAAGACCACCAACTCTACAGTGCGCCCCCCCCCCCCCCCGTCTCCGCTGAAGTCAAAGGCATGGGCCAACATCACAATTCTCTTGTATTTTACCTTAGCTCCACGTCTTCTCGACACCTGGAGGTCTGCAAAACCAGGCCGAATGGAATGGCTGTATCCTCTATTCCATTCACAGTGTTTCAGCCCTGTCACCTGCCCTTTTTTTTTTTATAGACATAGCACAGGAAGGTCCAAGAAGAAGGGGCAGATTATTGAATATGCCCTTATACCTTTGCATATTGATACAAAATTAGTAGTTTATTAGGCTAAAGTGGTATTGACCATTGTTTGTTGTGCAAAAATAAGATTGTATTGGATTACATTGGTATTGATCTTTGTATATTGATACAAAATTAAGATTACAGTTGGCCACAATGGTATTGACCCTTGTATATGGACGTAATATTAAGATTGTATTAGGCTACATAGGCATTGATCTTTGTATATTGATACATAATTAAGAGTATATTTAACCACAATTGAATAGATCTTTGTATATTGATACAAAATTAAAGGTAACGCTACCTAGAGATAATTAAAAATAAAATGTGAAGCTCTGGCTTCTTGATACCAACCATCTAAAACGGTCTAGGATAGTTAAGTAAAACAAACTCCTAGTCATGCAAACATGTCACTTTGTTAGCTACTATGACAGTCTATCACAGATATTCTCTAAACTACCCAGTAATCAAGTTGCTAAGAGACAAGCAACACTTGCTTATCTAAATACAAGAGATGGATAGGGCATCTTCAAAAACCCCAAGAGATCTGCAGAATATGGCATTCAAAGATGTTATCTTAAATTAAGATTTTCTTTTCTTTTCTTTTCTTTTTGGTATCGAGACATATCAGCGCCTGACAGCACCCCCTATTCTACTCCAAGTAGAAGATAAGCATCGAAGAACCTCCACTGTAAGATGGTTGAATTAGTGGCAAGCCTGTCTCTTGGCATGAAAAAACCCCTTGCACCAACTGCAG
This sequence comes from Lophiomys imhausi, assembly GCA_907164525.1. NCBI lineage: Eukaryota > Metazoa > Chordata > Mammalia > Rodentia > Muridae > Lophiomys > Lophiomys imhausi. Next base: position 4,046,817 of record CAJQZJ010004767.1, read on the forward strand.
ACAGACTGCTGTCCAAAAAGGACAAAACTTGGTAGCAGGGAAGTCGACAGCCTAACTCTGCCAAGACAGGGTAGGTAAGTCCTTCATAATCCCTGCTCTACAACAAATATCTGTCATAGAAACAGGACCCAAAGGCTGAAGACTGATGCAGGAATGTATGGAGAGAAAATGGGAACTGTCCAGGCAGTCATTGGTATGTCCTTTCTTAGTGTTGGAAGCTGCAGGCCCTGTACTTCCTATATAAGCAGATATATTTATCCCTCTCAGGTCTCTAAGGTGGTTGAAGAATAGATAGCTAGAATCTCATAGTTAAATTTTGAGTTGTTTAGGAATCAAGAGGGTGTTATAGATCTAAGAAGATACTCTTAAAAGTGTTTTGCAAGTTAGTATGAATGTTGAGTCAGATATAGACCTTTAAACTCATGGAGATGGTTAGATAGTAGAATGCTAAAGTCAGGGGCCAAATATGTATAAACTGGTCATTGGGAAGGTATACTGGGCCATTTAACTCTCATAAATGTGGCATATTTATATCTGTTGTTTTGTATGATACTTACTATTATAAGAGAAGGAACCATCTGTTGGACTGAAAGGGGAAACTTCTTGGGGGAAGAGGGTGGAAGGGCGGGATAGAAAGGGGGAATAGGGAGGGTTTTGTGACTGAGATGTAACTTGAAGAAAAAAAAATAAAGTATTTATATAAAAAAAAAAAAAGGAAAACTTGGAATAGCTCTACCTCAAACCCAGCCATACCTCTCCTGGATATACATCCAAATGATTCCTCACCAAACCACAAGAACATCTCTTCAACTATGTTCATAACAGCTTTGTTTGTAATAGCTAGAAACTGGAAAGAAACCAGATGTCCTTCAACCAATGAATGGATAAAAAACTGTGGTACATTTACACAATGGAATACTACTCAGCTGTCAGAAACAATGAAATCATGCAATTTGCAGCCAAATGGATGGAACTAGAAAAGCTCATCACAGTGAACTAACCCAGACCCCGAAAGATGCTCATGGTATGTATTCACTTATAACTGGATTTTAGCTATATAGTACAACCAACAGACTGAAAGGAACAGGAGTATAGACTTTGTTACCTGTTAGTGGGACACTCTACCTTGTGGAGCTGCCATGTAGGTCCCCCAGTGCAAGAGGAAGCGCCTAGCTCTCATATGACTGCTGAACTGAAGGGGGATGATATGCAGGGCACCCCACACTGGAGGAGTAGGATAGGTGGGATAAGGAGGAGAGGGTAAGAGGGTGGGACCGGGAGAGGTGGAGGGAGGGGACTGTGATGGAGATGTAACTTGAAATAATAAATAAACACTAAAAAAAAGAATTTATAAAAGTAATATGCAGAAAAATGGAGTAATCTTAGCTGGTTATTTCTCTCAACAACTCTTCTCAATTCCTCCTCTTTTGTTTACTACTGAACAGGCTTCTATTTGGATGCTTGGTTTTCTGCTACTTGTAGGTCAATATTTCCCTACCTTTTCAAGGGGATAGAGACAGATACTTTGGCTTAGCAATGGGAATTACAGGCTGCAAGCTAGGTCAAACTACCATTGTAAATCAAAGTAGCTAGTTTCAAAAGAGTAGAGTTTTTTTTTTCCCTATAGTAAGTTATGTCTTTAAAAGACTGAACAATGTTATAAAAGGTCTGAGAGGCCACATGCCAGTGTGTTTAGAGACAGAGCAGAATTGCTGCCACCTGTGTGGTAGGAGCACAAAGATAAAGCACCTCAGATGCTCCCCTCCCCATCCTCTATGACCTTGGCCTTTAGTTCAGATAGTAGTCTTCATAAAGTTCCTGTCAAATGAAAATGGTTACACTACTGTGTGTTGGTTCTTTCTGAATTGCTATACCAGTTCATGTTAATAGTAGAAATGTGAGCAAGTCTTGGGCAATGAAATATGACATAGGCCCGTGCTGGAAGGATATAAATTAGAGAGCAGAATTCTTCTTGGTGGAAATTGCGGGAGATTAGGCAATCTGGGGAAGGTTGAGAAGGTGGAGATTAGAAGTTGAATGGGGTGTGAGGAGTGACAGAAAAGAACAATGGGAAGAGAGAAATACCATGCTAGATAGCCTGTGCCCCACATAAGTTCTGTTGTCTGTAATACATCATTTATAATTGCCTAGCCTCCTAAGGCTGTTGTAACAAATGACCACAACCTGGTGAAACAGCCCAGATTCCTTCTCTCACAAGTTTTCAAACTCAGGAGTCCAAGATCCAGGTTTGACAAGGCTGTGCTCTGTCTGCAGGCTGCAATCAAGTCTTTCCTGTCTTGTTCTCAGTTTCTTGTACCTGCTTAGTCGACACATCGTTATAATACCTCCCTTGTTTTCGGTGAAATGTGTATCCAGATTTCCCTCTTTTAAGATTGTCATTGCACTAGGATGGCTCTGATCTGACATGGTCTTACTGATGTGGTAAATACCAAATGGGAAACAGCTTAAGTGAAGGAGAGCTTATGTTAGCTTACAGTTTGATGACATATTCTTTACCATCACATGGAAGGTGACATGGCAGGAGCATCAGTCAAGTTGTCACATTGAGTCAGCTCTCAGGAAGCAGGGAATGGACAGGAAGTAGGCCTGGGCAAAGGACCTCAAATCCCAGCCTCAATGACCCACTTCCTTCAACTAAGGTCCACATTTTAAACATTCTACAGCCTTCTGAAACTGCCTCTGTCTGTGGACCAAGGGCTCAGATACTCAAGTCTGTGGAACACCTTTCTCATTCAGACCACAATAACCTCATTTTAGAATCATTTGCAAAGATTACATGGAGGAGTAAGGTCACGTTCACAGGTCCTGGGTAGATAAGAACTCTTTTTTAAGGGGAGGGTACACTATTTAACACAATACATTTAGTTTCCTCATCAAAGAAATAAAATTTATCTCTCTCTCTCTCCCTCTCTTATTGTCTTTTTTTTCTGTTCAGCTTTATCATCTATGAAATAGAGAAGTTTACAAATTATCAGCTTTGAAGGTAAGTGTGAGAAGGTGTCTATGAACCTTTGACTTCTCATTTTGCTTTTTTTTCCCCAATATCTTCCATCCCTTTGAAGGTGTCATGGCTTCCTCAACAGATTGGGTTTCAGTGGCTGGGTCATCATGGGCCCACTCAGTGGACATTCAAGTGACCTAATAAATACAAATTAGATGTATTATTCAAAACAACAACTACAACAACAACAACAGTACTTCTGAATGTGGATTGAATATGTCATGTGCTCATTAGCAGTGCAGGTTCTAAAGACGGGCCAGCATATTTCACTCGTCACCCTGTCAATTATAACTCTGAGAATTAATCAGCTTCCTCATCTCTCAGTTTCCTCATGTGTGGAATAGGAATCACCATGGTACCCAACTGCCCATTATGGGCCTGCTGCTATATTTACCTTTAGGTATCTATTAGTGCATACAGACTGCCCACTGGGAGCCTTCAGGTTTGGACAGAAAGAAATATAAACAGAGACAAGTGGACATCGTGGTACATTCTGACCAGACTATTTCTGTAGCTTCTGATTCCTCTATGTCAAGATATTAGCTTCTGAGTCTGCTTCATTTCAGATCTTGTTTCTACTCTCCCCACAAGACACTTCGCCTCTAGTACCCTTTCAGTGAATATCCGTTTGCGGAGTTTCTCCCTGGTTGGTTTCCACAGATTGTTGAAAGGATTAAACAAGATCATGTACGTAAAGTAGGCACGTGTTCAGTTGACAATAAATGTGACAAGACTGTGGATGTAGCTTAGTGGTAGAGTGCCTCCCTAGTGTGTACAATGCCTTTGGTATGGTCCCCAGCACAGAAAAAATGAAGGGGTAGTTGAAAGATGTGCAATTTGGGTTTGGTCAGAGTAGGAATGATAGCAGTAAATGTTTGTAAGTAAGCTGATAAGAAGAAGCAATGAATTTGACAAACAGATTTTTTTTTGTGAGAAAGTCTCATGAGAATTTGGTATGCTGATAAAGGAGAGCTGGCTTTCATCTGTAGTCTGAAAATTTGGGGATCTTTGACAGATCAATTTCAATGAACAAACAGAATTGAGGACTGAAATGGATCACATTCCAGACACTGTTTACTGTTGACAGTGTTGCCTCAGAAGACTGAACCTCATATCTGCAGTTCTTTCTATTTAAAAGCAAATGCTACTTCTTTTGAATTGCCCAGAGAAAGCATTCTAGACAAACAAACTTCGAAGAAAATGGCCTTTGTTCCTAGAATAAAAGACTATGAAAGGAAAACTGATAAAGAATGGTAGAGCCTTTTGTTCAACATGCATCTGTGAAGGCTCATTATTCTGAGGTGCAAAGGTGTATACCTAAAGCCCAATGGGAAAGGCAATATCGAGCTGATGGATTCAATATCCTAAATACATAATGCATATTCATAGGTTGTCAATTATTCCTTTGAAGTTGGATAAATTATGCATTTGAAAACTAACAACTGAAAGTATACTGCATATGGAAACCTTCAGAACCCTGAGATAAAGACGGATGGAAAGCGGATTACTACAGCAGCTCTTTTCTTGTCAAGTTTCTCGGATTTTGTTTCTAATCACCAATCCTTGTCTCGTCCTTTTAACTACCCCCATAGCCCAATTATCCTACAGGCATTGGGGAACAGGAGATACCCCAAGCTGCACTGGGTTTAATTGCCAACCATAGACTTGGTGTTTGAAGATAAGCTCCTATTTTGAATTAAGGGCTGAAACTATTGTCAACTTCTAATATTTTTCACTGTGAGATCAACTTGTCAGCATCCTTTACACCATTAGGATCCATGGAGTCTATATTTTTTGTCACATACTGTTCTGTATGTTAGATAATTATGAATAATCACTCTTAAGCTCTCAAACTAGTATAGAAGACAGGCTTTAAGGAGGGAAGAAAAATAATATTTTTTTCCAAGTTGCAATGTTTACTATGAAGAAAATGAACAGGGTGAGGGTTGAGGAGATAGCTCATTTGACAAAATGTCACCTTTGCCAGGATGAGGACCCGAGTTCTATCTGAAGGTCCACATAAAAAGGGCTCACATGAATGTGGCACCTGATGCTTATAACTCCAGTACTAGGAAGGCAGTGACAGGCTCATCGCTGGGCCATCCTGGCCAGCCAGCCTAGCCTTCTTGGGAAGCTCTAGGCCATTGAGAGTGTCTACCTAAAAGACAAGTTAGATAGTGCCTGAGATAGACCACCTGAGGGTGACCATCATCTTCCTCATACACACATATGTATATGGCACCCATAAATACATGTACACCTGTGCACAGAGGAACATACACACACAGACAAAAAGAAAATGAATGAAGCAGAGGGGAAAGAGAGATCAAAGTGGAGGTTCTGGGACATTAAGCCTACTTACATGGGTATACTCAGTGACAAGACCTTCTTTATATGGTAAGGGTAGGGATATGAGTGGTACCTGGTCCTAGGCCTCAGGAAAATCATCTTTTGGGAGTTAAGGTCATCACGGATGCCAGGCTGTGCATGGATATCAGAGTAACTGCATGTGTGTGTGGAGTATGTTTTCGGGAGGAGTTGTTTTTGTTGGTGGTGACTTCTGCACTGCCTTTTGGTTTTCACTTATTTCACAGTTACTCAATTTTTCTACTTTGGTTAATGAATGACACGAGACCTGTCAAGTCAGAATGTTCTTTGTGAGGTCCTTCTGTGATTGGAGACCCTATGGGCAGCTGTCTGGGTCTCTGAGGGCTTAGGTACCTCCTTTATAAGTCCTTTATGGGACCATCTCTCTTTTCTCCTCCATGCCATCTCCTGGGGCTCAGAGACAACAAACCACAAGCCTCCTATGTGATCCTGTGTGAAATATTCCATGACGATGGGGATGGCATGAGGGAGTTTCTTGGTGGTGAAAAGGTGTGGCGTGATCTTTAAAAAGAGCTAGATTTTCCTGAGCTGTGGTACAATTCTCTTGCACCTCTCCAAGTCTCTTAGTGCTCTGATAAGAATTACATTGATATGTATTAGTTCAGGCAAAAGAAACTTGAAATGGACCGTATAAGACCGCTCCTCTCCGGCATTCAGGTTCTAGGCATAATAGCTAAAGCTTCAGTAAAGGGGGTGGACCCATGACCAAATGGATGGGTGGGTGGAGATAGACCATAAACCGCAGCAAAGTGTTCTCTGGGGAAGGTTGTCCTACACCAGGAATTTGATTTGTTCCCTCATACAGTGGATAAATCTGTAATTTGAGAAGGATCTAGTAGTATGAATCTGTCCATAAATACTGGGCTGGCTTAGCTAGCTCACTCGGCTCTGATTCTGTACTCACCAAACAGTTGTGTGCCTGTAATTTGGCTTCCCAAATAGATCTGCCTACGTTGAGAACATATTTTGTCATGCCGACAGGTACATTTCAGATGCACATAATGGTTCTATTTTTCACTGAAAATGTACAAGTTGGATCTCTTTTTGTACGTCAGCCAGTTGTGAGTTTAGTTTTCTAGAGTTATTTTCCTTGCATTTGATCTACTCTGAGACAAGGATGGAATAAATATTGTGTGCTCTCAGAACTTAGGTTAAGAGCATGAACTGTGGAAACCATCCCATTTTCCTGCCTTCAGGAGACTTGAGATAGTCACAAAATGACAGATGACTCTGATACTTCAGATATGTGAGGGAAGGTAGACTTTTATTTTGATTTTATAAGGGCACATTTTAGGAAAGAATTCCAACATCATAGAGGATTGTGGGTAGTAAATTCACCACTATGCCATAGGTGCTCACTATAGATAATGGGGAAATGAACAAGGACAAGAATTTAAATCTCACATTCTAGGAAACAAGTGACAGCTATCCTGTTTCAAGCCTCCAAGTCTTATGGGAGAAGCAATGAATCCAAATGGATGTCTGAGAAGGCCTCAGAGCTCCTGGAGGAAGACTTTTCCCAATGGTGAAAGCTTTAGACAAATAAGAGGAGGGAATTCCAAAAGGGAACACTACATCTGAACATCTCACACAGAGTAATGGTGAAGTTCTCTAGGTGGGCTTCAGTGGAAACTTGCTTGGAAGGCAACATTAAGACTACACCATATAGGACTGCAAGAGAGACTTCTGTTTTTCTAAGATTGTTAGAGGAGGCTTACTTTATGCAGCCTTAAAAGCAGGTTGTGGTTTAAAATAAGATTTTTCTTATCTTCTTGCTCATAAGAGAAGCATTGTGATAACACAAACAATTAATTGGTGACAGGACCAGAAAAAAATGATTCCCAAAGCAGAATACCCAGTCATTTCACTGCAGCCATTGCTTTTAGCCACATGACTGTCATAGTTCTTTCTCCATTGGTACCATAAAAATACCAGTAAAATAAACTTAAGGGAGTAAGGGTTTGCTTTGGCTCACAGTTCATCATGGTGGGGAACTCATAACAGCAACACTGCTTACATTCCACAGTCAGGAAACAGAGATGTGAGTGCTGGTGATGTTCTCTCTCTCTCTCTCTCTCTCTCTCTCTCTCTCTCTCTCTCTCACTCACTCTCTCTCTCTCATTTAGTTCAGGATTCCAATGTCTGGAATAGGCCCGGAACTGTACCATTCACAATGGTTGGATCTTCCCTCTTCAGTTAACCTAATCTAGATAACCGTACACACATACCCAGAGGGTACCTAAGCTAAATGATCTTTCATAGGAATGTTAAGAGGCTTATCCCTTAGGTAATTCTAGTTCCTATCAAAATGTGAAAACTAATATTAATGTCTATTAATGTCATTATGATGAATTTTCAACAGTGAATGTCTTAAGCAAACACGTCTAGAAATCTATACTTTAAAGATCTGTAGAAGTCATGGGGAATGGAGATTTTCAGTGTTTTCCTCCTTTTCATCTAAGATTAACCATTACCCTCTCTCCCTTGTGTCTTAAAACTGGTAAGACGCACACTTGCAATGTCTTTGTAGTAACAGAGTTCTGGACTGAGAAAGGAACCCAACAATCTTTCCTGACATTGGTCTTCCATTGTTCACAGGCCACACAGCAAGCAATGACAGAGAGTTGGGATGAAGAATGTGTAAACAGAAGGTAAGTATGCAGGAACTGCTGATTCCAGCAGGCGTACGACAGCTAGGGTAATTAGACAAGAGGGCATTCTATCATGAAGTTACAGCACTTAATCAGCTCATGAGAAAAATGATGAGAACTATGCCCATCAAAGGACAGAACTGAACAATCCAAATGTGGCTCAGTGAAGCAGGACTGTGAGAGGTGCAGTTGGGAGATGATAAGTTTCTCTCACTAGAACACAATCAATCTGATTATAAGAACCTTCCCATCATCAATAGAAACAATTGCTGACTTGTCATCAGTGCAGGGGTCTGCCTGTTTTATGTGCACCCTATACCACAAGCTTTAAGCTTTTATCATGCAAGGCACATAGCAGAAAATAATTAGAAGGCACTTTAGCAAATGAATGAATCACCATTTAAAAATTAATTTATACTTTGAAAGTTTCATACAATTATATAAGGTATTATGTTCACACTCATCACTGCATTCTCTTATCGTCCCTCTGTGATCTTTTTCATACCACCAAGTCCTCATTTTATTTTTCTGTCATTTGGTTTTTGTCTTGTGTTTTCTTTATAAATAGGGTCAGTTGCATGGGTACAGAATGGCGTTTTCTATGGGAAAGCCTAAGTGGCTCATTAATGGCTACATCACTAAAGACAACGAGTTCCTCTCCTTCCACAGCCCCTGTCTGACCCATGAGTGCCTAATCCATTTTTCAACTGTTTCTTGGACCAGGCTTTTGTGCGCCTTAGGCAGGCCATGGTAGTCTTGTGAATTCATGACCACCTTGGGTGTGCTATGCTCTAAGAGAGCATTTCATAGCTTTTCTCCTTATTTCATGGCTCTTACAGTCTTTCCACCTCTTCGGTGGCATTCCTTGGGCTTGGAGAGGATGATAAGGACCAGTACTTTATCCCAGTTCCTTTCTCTTTCCTTCTGATGCCCCACTGTCTTGTCTTGTATTGCATGTAAAGCTTTCACACCCTCAACTCCAGGGTAGCTTATTCTTTCATAGTGAGTTTTTCTAGAAACATCCTTCAAACACTTTGGAGTTTACTTTGATATTTCCTGGATCCTTAAACAAATTCTAAGAAACATTGATGGGATTTGTAGAAACTACTACCCAGACAACCTGAATGCCCCAGGGTTATCTTTCTTGTGAGGGGATTAGCTAAACTTTGGAGTCTGTGGCCAATCTCCATTACAAATGAGCCTGCTGTGACCACAGGGACCTGAAGAGTCCAGGAGGAATTTAAGGGAATTTTAAAAAGTTTAGCTGTCACACTTGTCTGCTAAGTAGACAAGACATGTAGACATTGAGCTATTTAAAAAAAAATGTCTTAGAGAGGATAGAAAACAACCTAGTTTGAGAAGATCAATAATCACCTTTCAAATTATATAAGATGTAAACATTTTTATTTCAAGGCAATAGTCTCAGCTTTTGAACAAGAAATAAGAATGAGAGGGAAGGGTCATGGCAGTCAGAACCCTGGGTGTTTGGTAACAGCATGTGTCAGTGTCAACCTTAGTTCTGCTTTTTTTTTTCTCCTCATGATTGAAGCCTTTTTGGGAATCTGTTTTCCAAGTTGGTCACAGTTCCTTAGGTTCATCTAATACCAAACATCTTCCTTGACTGCAGGTAAGACAGTTATGGTCTGCCCCCTATAATTTATCATTTGTAGGAATCAAATATGCAGACTCACATTTTATACTGGAGTCTGGTTTGTGTTGGTGGGAGTCAGACTTTTGTGACAATAAAATAGAAGGCTAGAGCAAAAGTTATAAACTGAAGGTGAAGAGGATGTAGGAGAACCAGGAAGGGTAAATGTGAGAGAAGACCGGGAGCATGGAGGCAACACACTAACTCAGGTGGAGAAGGGGCAGCTTTGGACGTGTGTCCAGCACATTGGTGGTACAGGTTTAGCCATCATATGAACTTAGAGACTGTGCTTTGCACAGAAACACAGAATAAAAGATGGGTGCAGAAATCCAAATGATCATCCTTTCATAAGCCTTATACCATGCTGGGACTCCATCAACTCTGAGAAAGTTTTGGCTTTTGTATTTTCACAGAAGTGTCATTTGGGATAACTATGGTCCTATGAAGAGGTGCATTGGGCTAGAGTATGAAGAATTTAGCAAATTTTGGACTCCAGTGCTGACAGAATTAGTAATAACCATTGAAAAGACTATACAGATCATCACTCAGATGAAAAGGGATAGTATAGACTACAGAAAAACAGGAAATGTTTAACTTATGAATGTGTAGGACACTGGGAAGAGGGACATGTGGTTCATTGGGATATTCATGACTCTGGGAGGAGATTGAAGGGATTGGTACCCTGCTCAGTGTTGAGTTACATGGGCTTGCATTTTTAGGTATCCCAGATGGAGGATACTGTAGGTACTGGGTTATGGGTTCACTGTTCAGGAAAAGATTGGACTGCAGATGCATATTAAGAGTATTATCTGTTCCGTGTTAACTCTAGAATTTATAAGACAACTAACTCTATAGTGCTCCTCCCGTCTCTGCTGAAGTTAAAGGCATGGGCTAACACCACACATTTCATGTATTTTACCTTAGCTCTAAGTTTTTTCAACTCTTGGAGGTTTATAAAACCAGGGTGAATGGCTGTAACCTTTATTTTATTTACAGTGTTTCAAAATTGTTACCTGCTTTTTTAAAATTAATAAATTTATTTGTTTGTTGCTTCAGGTTACATCTCCATCATGTTGTCCTCTTTACCCACTTCTCAGCCCCACCCTCCCATCCTCTACCCCCTAATCCTTCCCTCTTGTTCCTCTGGGGTGGAGTGTCCCTACATAACAGTCCCTCGTCACAGTTCAGGAGTCATATGAGGGCCAAGAGCCTCTTCATACACTGGGGGCCTACCAGGCAGTACTGCCAGTGAAAGGTGTCTCCTTGCTAGGAAGGGAAAACTAAAAAACAGACCAACAAACACACAAACCCACAAAACAAAGAACAACAACAAAAAAGAAAGAAAAAAAAGTCTATGTCCATGTTCCGAACCTTTGGTGTGTTGGTTGTAGTACGGATATCCTGTACTATATAGCTAAAATCCTACTATAAGTAAATAGAGGCCATGTGCATCCTTCTGAGTCTGGGTTAGCTCACTCAGGATGAGCTTTTCTAGTTCCATTCATTTGGTTGAAAATTGCATAATTTCATTGTTTCTGATAGCTGAGTAATATTCCATTGTATAGATGTACCACAGTTTTTTAATCCATTCTTCAGTTGAGGGACATCTGGGTTGTTTCTAATTTCTAGCTATTACAAATAAGGCTGCTATGAACATAGATGAGGAGACTTCCCTATGACTCCGTGAGGTGGTATGGCTGGGTCCTGAGGCAAAGCTATTCCAAGATTTCTAAGATATCGCCATACTGACCTCCATAGTGGTTGCACAAGCCTGCACTCCCACCAGAAATGGAGGAGGGTTTCCCTTTCTCCACACTCTCACCAGTATGTGCTGTCCTTTGAGTTTTTGATCTTAGCTATTCTGACAGGTGTGAGATGGAATCTCAGAGTTGTCATGAGTTGCATTTCTCTGATGATTAAGGATGTTGAGCATTTCTTCAGGTGTCTCTCAGCCATTAGGGATTTCTCCTTTGTGAATTCTCTATTTAGCTCCATCTCCCATTTTTTGATTGGATTATTTGGTTTCTTGGCATTTAGTTTCTTTGGTGAGGGTGCACACCCTTAATCCCATCATTCAAGAAGAGTACACCTTTAATCCCAGCACACTAGAGACAGAAACAGGCAGATCTCAGAGCTCAAGGTCAGCCTGATACAAAACAAACTCTAAATAGAGAAAAACTTCGATCCAGGAGTGGTGGAGCACATCTTTAATCCCTTCAGATGGGAACCACAGGTCTTTGATCGCAATAATTAGAATGCAGAGACAGACACATAGGATTTGGAAGGACTTAAGTTTAAAAGCTACTTACAAAAGGCCTACTCAATACAAACAAATTGTCCTTTGAGATCTCAAAATATATACACTAAGGCTTGTTTAGCTCCAAAATAACAAAATAATTTCTTCTTTAATCCAGATTGAAAGATAATACTTTATATATTGTCAAAAAACCAAATTTGCTTCAGGAGAAATATTACCTGACACCCCCCCCCCACAAAAAAAAGGTAATTGTCCCAGAGTTAGGATTAGGGAAGGGCTCTGTTCTTATCTTTCCAGGAGATTTAAAACATCCATTCAAGGAATCGAGGGACAACTGGACAATGGAAACCTCAACAGAAAACAGAATAAGCCACCAAAGAAGATGAGTGGCCCAGATGATTCAGCCTTGCAGACTCCCTCAATAGCTGTTTCCATCAAAAGTCTACAACCACAACAACTCAAAATCACTAAGATCGTTCAGCTTCACACACTGCACCAGCCAGAACTTCAGTAAAGCCTGGAAGATCAGCTTCTATCTACAAACTTCTTAGGACATCTAAACAGCTGAACACAAAAGGACTGAACATAAAAGGATTGTACTAACATTTTTAACCATTTTTCCATTCTGGTTCGGGCCCCAAACAGGTTTACTATGACCCAAATCAGCAGGAAGTAATTTTAAGAGAGCGACGTACCATGCCCAGAGGGTGGGGAGGGTGTCCCCCCCTTTTGGTTATTTGATGGATAACAGAAAACTTTGTTATTTAGGGGAAGAGAGTACAAACTGTTAAATGGGTTTTGGAGGTTAGACCCAGGGACTTCCTTCTTTTTCTTTTCTGTATCCTTCTTTCTCTCCTATGTAGGAGTGCACAGACTTGAGAAAAATGGGACATAGACATAGTATGGGAAGGACCAAGAAGAAGGGACAGATTATTGAATATGCCCTTATACCTTTGTATATTGATACAAAATTAGTATTATATTTGGCTAAAGTGGTATTGACCATTTGTATTGTGCAAAATTAAGATTGTATTGGACTACAGCGGTATTGATCTTTGTATATTGATACAAAATTAAGATTATATTTTTGTATTTTTGGTTGTGAGCCTAGCCTTTAATGGCTGAGCCATCTCTCCAGCCCAAAATTAAGATTATAATTGGACACAATGGTATTGATCCTTGTATATTGACGTAATATTAAGATTGTATTGGGCTACATAGGCATTGATCTTTGTATATTGATACAAAATTAAGAGTATATTTGGCCACATTGGTATTGATCTTTGTATATTGATACAAAATTAAAGGTAACACTTCTTAAAAGTATTGTACCTAGTGATACTTAAAAATAAAATGTGAAGCTCTGGCCTCTTGATACCAACCGTCTTAAACCATTCAGGATAGTTAAGAAATACAAGCTCCTAGTCATTCAAGCATGTCATTTTGTTAGCTACTATGACAGTCTATCACAGATGTTCTCTAAGCTACTCAGAAATCAAGTTGTTAAGAGACAAGCAACATTTGCTTATCTAAATACAAGATATAGATAGGGCATCTTCAAAAACCCCAAGAGATCTGCAGAATATGGCATTCAAAGATGTTTTCTTAAATTAAGATTTTTTTGATATCAAGACATATCAGCTCCTGACAGCACCCCATATTCTACTCCAAGTAGAAGATGAGCGTCGAAGAATCTCCAGTATGAGATGGTTGAATTAGTGGCAAGCCTATCTCTTGTCAAGAAAAACCCCTTGCTTCAACTATAGACAGAATGCTGTCCAAAAAGGACAAAACTTGGAAGCAGATAAGTCGAAAGCCTAGCTCTGCCAAGACAGGGTAGGTAAGTCCTTCATAATTCCTGCTCTACAATCAATGTCTGTCAGAGAAACGGGACCAAAAGGCTGAAGATTAATTTCTGTAACGTATGGAGAGAAAAATGGGAACTGTCTAGGCAGCTACTGATATGTCATTTTTTAGTTTTGGATGATGCAGGCCCTGCACTTCCTACATAATCAGATATATTTATCCCTCTCAGGTCTCTGAGGTGGTTGAAGAATAGATAGCTAGAGTTTCATAGTTAAATTTTGAGTTGTTTAGGAATCAAGAGGGTGTTCTGGATCTAAGAAGATGTTTTTAATAGTGATGCAAGTTAGTATGAAAGCTGAGTCAGATCTAGATCTTTAAACTCATGGAGATGGTTAGATGGTAGAATGTTAAAGTCAGGCGCCAAATATGTATGGACTGGACATTGGGAATGTATGCTGGGCCATTTAACTCTCATAAATGTGGCGTATTTATTTCTGTTGTTTTGTATAGTATTTACTGTTATAAGAGAAGGAACCATTTGTTGGACTGAAAGGGGGAGTGGTTGGGGGGAAGAGGGTGGAAGGGTGGGACAGGAAGGGGGAGTAGGGAAGGGATTGTGACTGAGATATAACTTGAAGAAATAAAAAAATAAAGTATATAAAAAGAGTATTATCAAAATCTTAATTGCATCAAATTTCTCAATTGTCATATGTCTAAAAAAATAAAAGGATTGAGGAAACCATGGATCACATTTGAGTGGCTTGCTTACATGGTAGGTGAAGAGCTGCCTCCATGGGATACTGAAAAAGAGTGGACAGAGAGGCTAGGAGATTGTCCATGCAGGTATATTGCCACCAAGGTCAGAGGGCTGCAAGGTTTAAGGAAAAGGAAATTTGATGAGAAGACTAAAACACAAGTTGGGAGAAGTCATCAAGTGACGCATTTAGGTGACAACTTCCTGAACAGAACACCAACAGCTCAGGACCTGAGATCAACAATCAATAAATGGGACCTCATGAAACTGCAAAGCTTCTGTAAGGCAAAAGACACTGTCATTCGAACAAAACAGCAGCCTACAGACTGGGAGAAAATCTTCACCAACCCCACATCTGATAGAGGACTATTATCTAAAATCTACAAAGAACTCAAGAAACTAAATGCCAAGAAACCAAATAATCCAATCAAAAAATGGGAGACGGAGCTAAATAGAGAATTCACAAAGGAGGAATCCCTAATGGCCGAGAGTCACCTGAAGAAATGCTCAACATCCTTAATCATCAGAGAAATGCAACTCAAGACGACCCTGAGATTCCATCTCACACCTGTCAGAATGGCTAATATAAAGAGTTCAAATGACAGCACATGCTGGCGAGGGTGTGGAGAAAGGGGAACCCTACTCCATTGCTGGTGGGAGTGCAGACTTGTGCAACCACTATGGAGGTCTGTCTGGAGATATCTTAGAAAACTTGGAATAACTTTGCCTCAGGACCCAGCCATACCACTTCTGGGTATACACCCAAAGGACACCTCACGGAGACATAGGGAAGTCTCCTCATCTATGTTCATAGCAGCCTTATTTGTAATAGCTAGAAACTGGAAACAACCCAGATGTCCCTCAACTGAAGAATGGATTAAAAAATGGTGGTACATCTATACAATGGAATATTACTCAGCTATAAGAAACAATGAAATCATGCAATTTGCAACCAAATGGATGGATCTAGAGAAGCTCATCCTGAGTGAGCTAACCCAGACTCAGAAGGATGCACATGGCATCTATTCACTTATAGTAGGATTTTAGCTATATCGTACAGGATATCTGTACTTCAACCAACACATCAAAAGGAACATGGACATAAATTTCTTTTTTCTTTTCATTTCTTTGTCTTTTTCCTTTCCCTCTTTTTTTCTCTTTCTTTTTCCTCTCTTTTTTTGTTGTTGTTCTTTGTTTTTGTGGGTTTGTGTGTCTGTTGGTTTTTTTTTTTTTTTTTTTTTTTTTTT
>CAJQZJ010004767.1:4062689-4072757 GCA_907164525.1 Lophiomys imhausi
TTTTTTTTTTTTTTTTTTTTTTTTTTAGTTTCCCCCCGTAGCAAGGAGACACCTTTCACTGGCAGTACTGCCTCGTAGGCCCCAGGTGTATGAAGAGGCTCTCGGCCCTCATATGACTCCTGATCTGTGGTGAGAGACTGGTATGCAGGAACACTCCACCCCAGAGGATCAAGAGGGAAGGGTCAGGGAGTAGAGCATGGGAGGGTGGGGCTGGGAAGCGGGAAAAGAGGACAATATGTCAAGGATGTAACCTGTAGCAACAAACAAATAAATTTACTAATTAAAAAAAATGCAGGTAACAACGTTAAAACACTGTAAATAAAATAAAGGACACAGCCGTTCAACCTGGTTTTATGAACCTCCAAGTGTCGAAAAACGTAGAGCTAAGGTAAAACACAGGAGAAATGTGGTGTTAACCCATGCCTTTAACTTCAGCAGAGACAGGAGGAGCACCATAGAGTTAGTGGACTTATAAATTCTAGAGTTACACGGAAAAGGGTGGTGAGGGTACACACCCTTAATCCCATCATTCAAGAAGAGTACACCCTTAACCCCAACACACTAGAGACAGAAACAGGCAGATCTCAGAGCTCAAGGTCAGCCTAATACAAAACAAACTCTAAATAAAGAAAAACTTCGATCCAGGACTGGTGGAACACATCTTTAATCCCCTCAGATGGGAACCACAGGTCTTGGATCCCAATAATTAGAATGCAGAGACAGACACATAGGATTTCGAAGGACCTAAGTTTAAAAGCTACTTACAAAAGGCCCACACAACACAAACAAATTGTCCTTCGAGACCTCAAAATATATACACTAAAGCTGGTTTAACTCCAAAATAACAAAATAATTTCTTCTTTAAACCAGATTGAAAGATAACACTTTATATATTGTCAAAAACCAAATTTGCTTCAGGAGAAATATTACCTACCCCCCCCCCCAAAAAAAAAGAGGGCGATTGTCCCTGAGTGAGGATTAGGGCAGGGCTCTGTTCTTATCTTTCCAGGAGAATCAAAGCATCCATTCAAGGAACCCAGGGACAACTGGACAACGGAAACCTCAGCAGAAATCAGAATCAGACACCAAAAGAAGACGAGTGACCCAGATGATTCAGCCTGACAGACTCCCTCAATAGCTGTCTCCATCAAAAGCCTACAACCACAACAACTCAATATCGCTAAGACCGTTCAGCTCTACACAATGCCCCAGCCAGAACCTCAGTAAAGCCTGGAAGTTCAGCTTCTGCCTACAAACTCCTTAGGACATCTAAACAGCTGAGAACAGAAGGACTGAACATAAAAGGATTGTATTAACATTTTTAACCATTTTTCCATTTTGGTTTGGGCCCCAAACAGGTTTACTACGACCCAAATCAGCAGGAAGTCATTTTAAGAGAGCAACGTCTCATACCCAGAAGGTGGGGAGGGTGTTTCTCTGCCCCCCCCTTTTTTGGTTATTTGAAGGACAACTGAAAACTCTGTTATTTAGGGGAAGAGATTACAAGTTGTTAAATGGTCCTGTTTAATGGATTTTGGAGGTTAGACCCAGGGTATTCCTTCTTTCCCTTTTCTGTATCCTTCTTTATCTCCTATGTAGGAATGCATGGACTTGAGAAAAATTGAGACATAGACAGCACAGGAAGGATCAAGAAGAAAGGTCACATTATTGAATATGCCCTTATACCCTTGTATATTGATACAAAATTAATAGTATATTTGGCTAAAGTGGTATTGACCATTGTTTATTGTGCAAAAATAAGATTGTATTGGTCTACGTCGGTATTGATATTTGTATACTGATACAAAATTAAGATTATAGTTGGCCACAATGGTATTGACCCTTGTATATGGACGCAATATTAAGATTATATTGGGCCGCATAGGCATTGATCTTTGTATATTGATACAAAATTAAGAGTATATTTAGCCACATTTGAATAGATCTCTGTATATTGATACAAAATTAAAGGTAACTCTTCCTAATGGTATTGTACCTAGAGATACTTAAAAATGAAATATGAAGCTCTGGCCTCTTGATACCAACCGTCTTAAACTGTTTAGCATAGTTAAGAAAAACAAACTCCTAGTCACCTTGTTAGCTACTAAGACAGTCTATCACAGATACTCTCTAAGCTACTCAGTAATCAAGTTGTTAAGAGACAAGCAACATTTGCTTATCTAAATACAAGAGATAGATAGGGCATCTTCAAAAACCCCAAGAGATCTTCAGAATATGGCATTCAAAGATGTGGTCTTAAATTAAGATTTTTTTTTGATATCGTGACATATCAGCTCCTGACAGCACCCCCTATTCTACTCCAAGTAGAAGAAAAGCATCGAAGAATCTCCAATGTGAGATGGTTGAATTAGTGGCAAGCCTATCTCTTGGCATGTAAAAACTCCTTGCTTCAACTGCAGACAGACTGCTGTCCAAAAAGGACAAAACTTGGTAGCAGGGAAGTCGACAGCCTAGCTCTGCCAAGACAGGGTAGGTTAGTCCTTCACAATCCCTGCTCTACAATCAATGTCTGTCAGAGAAACAGGACCAAAAGGCTGAAGACTGATGCTGGAATGTATGGAGAGAAAATGGGAACTGTCCAGGTAGTCACTGGGTTGTCATTTCTTAGTATTGGAAGCTGCAGGCCCTGCACTTCCTATATAATCAGATATATTTATCCTTCTCTGCTCTCTGAGGTGGTTGAAGAATAGACAGCTTGAGTCTCATAGCTAAATTATGAGTTGTTTAGGAATCAAGAGGGCGTTCTAGATCTAAGAAGATGGTTATAATAGTGATGCAAGTTAGTATGAAAACTAAGTCAGTTACAGAACTTTAAACTCATGGAGATGGTTAGAAGGTAGAAGGTTAAAGTCAGGGGCCAAATATGTATGAACTGGACATTGGGAAGGTATACTGGGCCATTTAACTCTCATAAATGTGGCATATTTAATTCTGCTCTTTTGTATTGAATTTACTGTTATAAGAGAAAGAATCATTTGTTGGAATGAAAAGAGAAGCTGTTGGGGGGGGGAGAGGGTGGAAGGGTGGGACAGGAAAGGGGAATAGGGAAGGGGTTGCGACTGAGATGTAACTTGAAGAAAAAAAAAATAAAGTACTTATTAAAAAAAAAAAAAGAGACGCATTTTAGAGCAGTGTGAAGTGGGCTTGGAGTGGGCGGTGTTTGGTCCAGGCTGGCAGGAGAACACTATAGCAGGAAACATCACAGATACAGGAGGGATTGTAATGGGAAGTGGTGTGTGGTGCATGGCTTTTTAAACTGTGGGTCATGGTCTGCCAGCAGTAGCCTAGGTTATAGTGTTTGATGTTTCTGAAACCCTAGCTCTGAACACAGGACATTTGCACCTTACCTTGTGTATGTATGCCATCCTACCACAACATATCAGTGAGCACTGCCCGGAACATCCATGCCAGAAGCTATCTCTAATTAATAGTCTCTTGCAAAGGAAAAGTTAGTTTTCTCCAACAAAATCTCACTGGGTATACAAGCATAGCTGAAGGGAGCCCCATGACTAGCAGTAAATGGCCAACAAAGTCAATGATAATTTGAGACATTAAAAAAAAAAACAACTTATTGATCTTTTGCTTGGTCTTTATTATGGTTTCCCATTTTGTGATTTTTATGGGTTTTATTTTCATGTGTGTGTTGGTCTCTTGGTATGTATGTATGCATTTTTATTTCTTTGCTTTTATTTTATTTTTGTTATTATTATTTTTTATTTGTCTGTTTGTTCTTTTCTAAAGACAGAGAGAATGAAGACATAGAATTGGATGGATGGGTGGTGGGAAAGATCGGGGAGAAGAGGGAGGGGAAACGTGATCAAAATATATTGTATGAAAAATTATTTTCACTTGAAAAATAAATATTTCCTACCATCATTCCTTAGCACAAAAGTACAAAATTAGTATAATCACTTACATTGCATTAAAGTCTCTGATTTCTAAAAATTGCAGTTTGGGTTACTGACTTGAATTTCATTTAAAAAATGATAATGAATTTTGGCTTGGAATTAGGACAGAATTTCCAACAATTTTTGTAATAGTTAAAAAAAAATCTATCAAATATCAATCCACACTGAAAAATATTGAAGATGCTTTCTCCTTCATTATTAAATATTTACCCAATATTTAATTTCCTAAGTGAAAATAAATGACTACTTCTTTAGTAATTTGTAAATTGCTCTCATCTTTAAAAATGGTAAGACTATATAATAAAGAATTATTATTTTTTGAGACAGACACTCATGTATCCAGGCTGTCTCAAATCTTTGTAGTGGAAAGTGACCCCGTGACTCCTAACATTCAACATTCTTGCTTTTATCTCTTGAACAACGGATCCACAGATGTGTACCAATAAACAGCTTTATCTGGATGTGTTGGTTTGAATAAAGATGGTCCCCATAGTCTCATATCTTTGAATGCTTAGTCTGTAGAGAGTGGAACCATTTTAAAAGATCATAAGAATTAAGAGGCATGGCTTTGTTGGAGTAAGGGTAGCCTTATTGGAGAAAATGAGTCACTGGCGATGGTCTTTGAAATTTTTTAAAAAATGTATTAGATTATTTATTATTCCCTAATATATTACATTTACACTGCAGCTTTCCATCCCTCCTCTCCTCCTATTCTTATCCCACCCCCACTCTCCCATATCCAGTCTTCCTGCATTTTTCTTCAGAAAAGAGCAGGCCTCCCAAGGATATCAATCTAATATTATGTGACAAGCTATAATACGACTAGGCATATACCCTCATATTAAGGCTGGACAAGGCAACCAAGTAAAAGAAAGGAACCCAAAAGCAGGCAAAACAATCAGATACAGCCCCTGTTAACACTATTAGATTTCTCATAAGAACGCCAAGCTGCATAACCATGACATATATGCAGAGGACATAGATCAGAGCCACACAGACTCTCTGATTGTTGCTTCAATCGCTGTGAGCCTCTGTGAGCCCTGGCTAGTTAACTCTGTGGAGTGCATTCTTATGGTGTCCTTGACTGCTCTCACTCCTACAATCCTTCTTCCCTCTCTTCTGCAGGATCCCCTGAGCTACACCTAACATTTGGATGTAGATCTCCTCATCTTCTTCTATCACATGCTGAATGAAGCCCCTCTGGAGGTTCATATGCTAGGTACTGATCTACGAGTACAGCAGAATGTTATTAGGAATCATTTCATTGACTTTATTTTTGTCAGTCATGTTTGGTTCTATCCTATGTCTTAGGGCTATCCAGTCTCCAGTTCCTGGCCATCCATGCAGTATCAGGTATGAGCTCTGTCGGTATGAGCTCTGTCTCATGGCATGGGTCTCATGTTGGGCTAGTCATTGGTTGGCCACTCCTGCAAGTGAGCTTTGCAATTTTAAAAGCTCATGCCATATCCAGTCTCTCTCTTCCTACTGCCTATGGATCAGGATTTAAATCTCTCAGCTACTTTTCTGGCACCATGCCTGTCTGCTGCAATGCTCTCTATCATAATAATGGATTAAGCTTCTTAAATTGTAAGCAAGCTCTTAAATAAATGCTTTCTCTTATAAGAGTTTCCTTGGTCATGGTGTCTCTTCACAGAAATAGAACAGAGACTAAGACAGAAGTTGGTACCAGGAGTGGGGTAATGCAATAACATGCCTGACTTTGCTGTTTGTTGGAGGAATATGGAAGACTTTGGAACTCTGGAGTAGAAAAGTGGTTGGAATTTTGGAGTAGAAAAGTGGTTGAGAACTTCAAGAAGGGCTTGAAAGCCATCCTAGTAGGAGCATGGAAAAGAGTGGGTGTAAGTTATAATGGCCGAACTCAACAAGTTTCAGAGTAGAAGACTATTAGTAAGTTGTCTAGAGACTGTTCTTTTGATATCTTGGCAAAGAGAATGTGTCTGTTTTTTGCCCTTGTCCTAAACATTTGCCCGAGGCTACATCAAAGTGTCATAGATTAATGACCTTGGCAGGGGAGGTTTCAAGACAGCCTCGTATTGATTGTCTCATGTGGTTTTTAGCAATCACTTTTATGCAGATCCAGAATAAAAGGAGAAAGCTGGACAAAGAGAAGTACAAAAGGTACAGTTTGAGGAGAAAAGGAGTACCAGAAACTGTGATGGAGCTTAGTCCAGTGCTAAAAGTGATAAAACATTTCAAGGAAAGCCCGATGCTAAATGGAATAAAAGAAATGGTGACCTCAGGACATACCCAATCCAGCTAAGCTTCCAACTTGTGAAAAGGTTTTAAAAGAAAGCTTAAGTAGTGAAGGACACCATCAGCCTAAGAAAGATGATGCAAATGTGATTGAAGTAGGGGACAGAGTTCCAGCTTGAATAAAAATGTCTCCCATAGGCTAATATATTTGAATTCTTAGTCACCAGGCAGTGGAACTGTTTGAAAGGATTATGAGGATTAGGAGGTATGTGGCCTTGGTGAAGTAGGTGTGGCCATGTTGGAGGAAGCATGTCACTAGGGATTTCAAAAGCTCATGACAGATCCAATCTCTCTTTCTCCAATCACCAGATCAGGATGTAGAATTCTCAGCTACTCTTCCATGCCTTCTCACCTGCATGGTGTCATGCTCCCTGCCATGATGATAATAGAGGAGTAAGTCTCTGAAACTGTAAGAAAGTTCTTGTTTTCTTTTTATTTATAGAATGTTTTCCTTTATAAGAGTTTCCTTGGTCATTGTGTTTCTTCACAGCAGTAGAACAGAGACTAAGACAGTGGCATTAGAAATCAAACTCAGGGTCTTGTGCATGCAAGGCAAGTATTCCACCAACAGAGCTACAACCAAGTCCAAAGAATCCTTTTGAAACAGATGTATTTTTTATTACCAGTAATATTTTATTTGAATAACTGTTTTATGCAACTGTATACCCAGGGTCAAATAAAAAGTTCTCAGGAGAGTAGGGGTCAAAATGGAGTAGTCTTTAAGAAACTCTATTCTAGGCTGTTTGTTCTAGAGAGAAAAATTTTCCATGTGTTTTCTCCTCTTGTGTGCACTCAGTTCATTTTCATCTGTATTTTTGCTCCACAGTCATCTATATTGTATTTGGAAGAGTGCATTGGCTAGTGGGAGGAAGCACAGTTTCTTTGTTAGTGGTCAGTACTGGATCGAGGGAGGATAAAACTATCTTTAGGTTAATGAAACTTCGGGAGACAGGAACTTCTAAGACTAGAAAGAAATTAAATCAAAAATATAACTAGAAGAAAATGGGGTTAAAAGAAAAAAAGGGCAGGAAATTTAGAAGACATTGTATGAAAGGCATTGAAAGAGTGATTTGGGGGAGATTTTTGTTTAATATCTTTAAATGTATGTCACCATTGATATCAGTTGATTATCAAATGTGAACCTATGATACAAAATAATTTTAAACCCTGAATAAACTTGGCATTATTTCTCTAAATTCTTTCTTTAGATGGGTGTTTGTGTTCATTTTTCCTTTTTAAAGAAAAAATAGATTTTATGAGTATTTTGTTTACATGTATGTATGTGCACCATGTGTGTGCCTAGTTCTAACAGAGACACAAGAAGGAACTGGATTCCCCTGTGACTGGAATTACAGTTGGTTGTGAGCTGTCATGTGTGTGCTGGAAATTGAACCTGTCAGTCTGGAAGAGCAGCCAGTACTGCTAACCTCAGCCGTTTCCACCATAGCCCCTGCATTCTCTTCTTGTCTGGATTGTGAGCTCTCAGGTGAGGGAAGGCCATGGCTTGGGCTTCAATTGAGGAATAATTCCTCATTTGTCAGATGCAGATGGTTTTGGGTCCAGCGTGTGACAACTGTGAGGGCTCTGTTAATAAAAGCTTGTAGTTTAGTCTGTTATTGCTGAATGATTTTTTTTTCATGGAGTGCTTATTCTCACTGCTGGAGACATAAGTAACATTGTCATTTTAATAGCTTCTTTTTATGGTGGATGCCATAAGCATATTTCCTGCCCCTTCCAGCACACTGTCTATTATGCATATATAGCTCTAACCAAGCAGAGTTGTAAGAGGTATAAATAAATAATTTTGCACTTTTCTCACAGGACAAATGACTAAATGCTAATTTGGAACCTGGCAAACTAGACTTGCTTGTTAGAGAATGTTAGAATAATGTACCCCTTCTCTGCAATCCATGCCATATATCCTATTCTATATAGCAAATCCCCCAATGAATAAGTGAATTGTGCCTCTCTTAACACTGTTTCTGGAAAAGAGGAAACTTATGTGGGCAGAGGTAGAAACTTGGTCTTGTTTCTGGTGACTGAATCCCATTTTTCATTTATATATGCCTAAAATTCTAGGTAAAAATGATGTGTTTTCTGAAAGTTTGTCTATATCATGACCTGCAGTATCACCTGGTGGTTCCTGAACTATTTTATTTCCCGAGATTTAAAGTGAATGTCTTTTCAGCAGGCACAGACAGACAAGGGTATCTTCTGATGCTGGGAGTTCTCTGGTTACCTCCAGTAAATTGTCTCTCTTTCCAAACTTGGTAGAATTTCTTCTCTGATTCATTTGACATTGTTTCAAATACACAAGGACTACTTAGTATTCAAAAGTTAAACAGAAAAGAGTGAAAATCTGGTCTTTATATCTTTAAAACCCTCCATTTTTGCTCCTAAATCACTTTCCAAAAAGTATCTCACACATACTACTGTGTGATGGCCACTCTGTGATATCAACCATGTGACGGTCATTGTGACAGCCACTGTGTGATGGCTGCTATGTGACTGTCACTGTGTGATGTCCTTTGTGTTATGGCCACTGTATGATGGCCATGGTGTGATGGCACTGTGTGATGACCGCAATGTGATGGCCATTGTGTAATGGCCACCATGTGATGATCAGCATGTAATGACCACTGTGTGATGGTCATCATGGGATGCCCACTGTGTTCTGTCACTGTGTGATGGTCACTGTGTGATAGCCATTGGGTGATGGCCATTGGGTGATGGCCATTGTGTGATAGCCACTGTGATGGCCACTGTGCTACAGAAACCATGCAATATCAACTCTGTGATGCTCACTGTTTGATGGCCACTTTGTGATATTCGTTGTGTGGTGGCCATAGTGCCATGGCCACTGTGTGATGGCCACTGTATGATGGCTACTGGGTGATAAACACTGAGTAATGGCCACTCTGTGATGGTCACTCTGTGCTGGTCTCTGGTCTAAGTATTGGATGAGTCTGGTGGGAAGAATAAACCACCAGACTCATTGCTCTTCTGTTTTTTGAATCTTAGTTAACAGGGAAAGAGAACGCATAGTAACTCACAAGTGTGCCAAGTGCACATCCTTTGGAGTAGATGGATTAGAGTGTGTGGTGGTTTGGATAGGTATGACTCCCATAGACTCCTGTGTTTGAATGCTTGGGCTATAGGGAGTGGCACTATTAGGAGGTATGGGCTTGTTGGAGTAGGTGTGGCCTTGTTGGAGAAAGTGTGTCACTGTAGAGGCAGGCTTTAAGGTCTCCTATGCTCAAACTACACCCAGTGTAACACACAGTCTCCTTTTGGGGCCTGAAGATCAAGATGTATGACTCTCAGCTCCCCCAGCACCATGTCTGCCTTCACAATTCCGTGCTTCCCACCACGATGACAATGAACCTCTGAAACTGTAAGTGAGCCATAATGTAATGTTTTCCTTTATAAGGGTTGCCTTGGTTAGGATGTCTCTTTACAGCACTGAAACCCTGACTAAGAGAGAGAATGACAGTTATTCATTTATGTAGAGTACTTGGAAAAAGGCATCTTTGGTAATAGTGGATATAAAATGAGGCCAATTACAAGAAAAACCCCTTGCTTCAACTGTAGACAGACTTCTGTCCAAAAAAGACAAAACTTGGAAGCAGATAAGTCGACAGCCTAGCTCTGCCAAGACAGGTAGGTAAGTCCTTCATAATTCCTGCTCTACAACCAATGTCTGTCAGAGAAATGGGGCCAAATGGCTGAAGATTGATGCTGTAATGTATGGAGAGAAAATGGGAACTGTCCAGGCAGCCACTGGTATGTCATTTTTTAGTTTTGGAAGCTGCAGGCCCTGCACTTCCTATATAATCAGATATATTTATCCCTCTCAGATCTCTGA